>JAWNPQ010000317.1:0-160258 GCA_035047465.1 Drosophila sordidula
TTGTTGTATTAATGCATGTTTTATGTGGTTATGCAAAGAAAAGCAGAAACGGTGTAAATAACCCAATGAATATCGTGCAATTAACATTTGAAATGCAATGAGATATTGTGCCTTACAACTTTACATGCTATGGCAGTTTTACTTGTTGGGAGTTTTTTAGTTCTTATTTCATATTTATCAAAGCGCTGGAAAATATGTACGAAGACAAAATGAAGCGTATTTACTTACAAAAAGAAAGAACGCTGAACTGTATGTGTTAAGTCAGTTTACAATCTTTTTAGAACCAATTAAATTTTTTATATTTTATTGTTTCTGCTTTTCGGTGCATTTTTAACCATTCGTCATAATTTATTTGTTATATATATATAGTTATATATATAAATATACATAAAAATATATAAATATTTGTATAAAAAACTAATACAATGCTGCATGTATACATCTCTATTATTTATTTATTATATGTGTGTGTGAAATTGGCTGAATTTTATTGAAAAAAATTAAACAATACATCATAATTATAAAACATAAAACATACAAAGCAAGATTTCAACACACACTCGCATGCAAAGAATATCAAAATGTTGGTTGCTTTTTATTGCGTTTATAAAATTATTGCATATGGGTTTACAAATTAACATTTGTATTTGTATGTATGTGTGTGTGTGTTTTATCGAATAAATAGGCACAAAATACAACAAAAAATTCTTGAATTTTTAAATAATTTTCTTCTTGTGTGTGGTTGGCAGCCCAAGTAAATAATTTTGTAACTACGAAATCTTGAGTTGTTTATTTGTTGTTGTTTACTATGTAATGTGTTTACGTAGTATATTTAAGCGCTTAGAGAACTATTAGATTTGCATTTTGTATAGAACAGCGGCAATTGTGTCGAATGCGTTTCATGGTTTCAAATTGTATCTTATGAATTGAGTGTTGCAGATTGTTTTGTATAGACTTGAGTTGCAGACTCTATATTTTAAATATAACTTTAGCTTTTTTCTTGTTTTTGCTTTATTTTAATGCCATTCTCTATGTTATCGTCACTTTAGCTTCCTTCGAACTTTATCAAGTTTAGCTGCTCATTTGTTGCTGTGTAATGCCTCTCTCATTTATAAATAAATGTATATATTATTTGTTGCTGTGTTTTCGTCGTTTTCATCATCGTTCTTCTCTCTTCAAGTTTTTCGGTTACACTGTTGTCCCCGCCAGCCCCGGTGGTTGTAGTGTGTTAGCCAATTTAGGCCTCACTCTTCTTCTTCTCCTTCTTCTTTTTCAAAAACGATGGTGTGCGCAGGCCCTTCTTCTTCTTCTTGTCTTTCTTGGGTGAACCGTCCGTGGACACATCCTGGAACCGTAATAGAAATTTGCAATGAGTATATCGTTTGTATTTAATAGTGAAGTTTATATAGTATATAAGCAGTGAAATACCATTAGATTAATGAAAGAGGTTATAACCAATGGATACTTATTTTCCACGGCGGCTAAGGATAAACAAAACCAGAAAGAATATGCTTACAAACACATGAAAGACATGGTTCATTGACTTTCATACGAAAACGTATTTTTCGTCTAATCGTTTCTTTGTAAGATCTATGATATAGTGCGGTACAACCAATCCTGATATATGTACACTATCTGAAATCTCATGATTTCATGATAGAATTTGTAATAACTGTTATTCATCTTTTTTTATCACACTATAATATTATTGAAAGACGAAATAAAATGTTATAGATATAAAAATATGCTTGATCTGCAAAACTGATTGTAATTTCATAATTATTCTAAAACGAGTATAAATATGTTCTTTTGCGATTTTAAAAACACAAATTTCATTTTTAAATGCATTTTATAAAACAACGCGTTTTTTATGCTTAAATCTTTTAGGTCGTTTAAAAAATACATTCATATATTATGAAACTTTTGACTATTCTTTGGATGAACATAGGCGTATGACTGTTCCGTATGAGGTGCCAAAAAAACCTTTCAGTTTTTTATATTGCTCTCAGTCTTTTCTCACTTTTCATGTGGGCAACTTACCTCTTTACTGCTCTGCGAGAAGGTGCTTAAATGCGCCTCCGAATGGTCACCGTTTTGTACGTTTTCACCTGTTGAGTGCACAGAAAATTGGTTAATTAGAAATGATTTATTGGGGGAAGCCAGAGCCCCCAAATGTACTTATGTAACTCAATGGACGCACACAAAATCAAATATTTATATGTTTATGTATTACTCTCCACCATTAAAGGACGCGCACTCGCAAAGTGAAACATAAAGTGTTTATATGTTATGCAACTAAAACATGTATGAATCAGTACACTTATATATACATGTATGTGTTCTGTAAAGGTTTTAGTACAACAGTGTGAGTTGAACAAATACAAGCATGCATCAAATATTAGCGCTAACAAATACCAGGCATGAACAACTAGCAATACTTTAAATTTAAGACATGTAAAAATTAAAAGTGCGAAAAATGTTACCTGTGGTTGCTTTTTGATTGTTTGTAACTTACATAATGAGAACGAACTTAGATTTTATATGTGTGTGTGTGTATTTAAATGAGTGGATGAGGCTTATTAAACAACATTTATTATAGTGCGTTGAGAAACATATTAACTTGGCGGATCGGATTATCTTAAGAATATAATATGTAGCTTACAATACTGTGCCAAGATTATAGTAATAAAAGAAAACAAAAAACACACTTCATAAGTAAACTATAATGAAATATTTGACCAAAAAAAAAGAAGCAAAATATATATGTTCCAGTGCTTATAGCTATTACAATAGTTATGCTTTGATTAAAACAAGGACATGAGGCTGACTACTTGTCCCTGGTGCGTTTCACTACGCCCTGAATATCGTCACGCATCTGCGAGATGCGCGTGCGGCAATCGTAGATAACTGCGCGATTATGCAGCTCATGAGCCCGTATAATGCTGTTCAGCAGATGCTGCAGCTCGAACTCCAGCGCGCTTAACAGACGCTGCAGTGCCTCCGCATCGGGACAGTTGTGGATAGACGTTGGCGGCGATGGTTTACCCGGCGGCGGTGGAACATCGGAGCCGGCCAACGCCACGTAGCTGTAGGTGTGGCACAGCGCCGGCGCCGAGTTGCAGCGCTGCAGCAGGGATGTGGATGGGGTCGGCGAGGCGAGTGGGGCACGTACCGGCTGCTCGGACGATTGCAAAAGGTGGGCGCACCGCTGCTGCATGACCAGTTGCTGCGATATATAGTGAATCTCATCGTCAATGACCTTCTCCAGTTTGGAGCGGAACTCCTGCTCGTGTGCCTGCACCGTCTGCACGCACTCTGTGTTACGCAGCGAGACGTTGATGAGGATCTCAATTGAGGAGGTTTTCAGTTGAGTTTCCGCCTCCGGCGAGCTGCTCAGCGTCAGCCGAATGTGCTTGCCTTGGCTGTAGGCTTCTGCCTCCTGAGTGGATGATTCATTGCTGCTGGTGGCTCGACGCTCGCGGCGACCAGTATTGCGGCTGCCGTTGTTGTTGTGGCGATGTTGGTTGTTATTGCTGCTGTTGTTGCCCGCAGCTATGCCGCCCAATCCGCTGTCGTCGCCGTCCTGATACATGGCCTGCTCCGCCTCCGGCTTGTCAGTAGCTATGCCGTCATCCTTAGGCAGCGCATGATTGTCCGGCAGAAAGCTACGCAGCGTGTAGTTGCCAGGATAGAGACTGTCGTCATCTCTGTCCGGCTCCGGTTGGGAGTTCATATGCGGTCCGACTATGCTCAGCATCGAGCTGAACTGCGCCGTCAGCTCGTCCAGCGAATCGTCGGCGCTCTGCTGGCAGCTGCTGCTGGTCGCCGCACTGTTGTTGCGCTGCTTTCGCGGCGGCGTCGGCTCCAGTTGAATCTGCATTTCGGAGACGAACGAGGTCGACGCAGTTTGCGGCGCCGTCCGCTTACCACTCGAGCTCAGCACATTAAGCATTTTGCGCTTGGCAAAGCTCAGATTAGTTAGATCAATAAAGGAGACGACTCGCTCGCGCTGCTCGGCCACCGTTTGCCAGATGCTCTGATTGGCCGGATGCAGCAGGATGTTGGGTGCATTCGCCATCGGACAGTTAAACCCATAGTGCGAGAACGTGCGAAACGGTGTAGCAGGTACTGGATTCATACTATTGTTGCCGCCCGAACCAGCGTGCTCACTGGCCAACTGCGTGGCGGCGGCGGTCCGCACAGGTGTGCTGCTGTCAGCCCGATCAACTGCGAAGCTCTCCTCGACGCTGACATTGTGGTTGCTGTTGTTGAGCAGCGGATAGTTGTGCTTGTATGTGGCATCGATTTTGTATATAACATTAACCTGCACGCATTTTAGGCGCCCAACGCAAAACTCAGAATAACGTTGAATGGGCTCATAAAGAAAGGCGTATTTATGTGCCAAAAATGCACACATTGCTGATAGAAAGGGCAAAAAGAGAAAGCGGGTGGTGCAGTTTGCAATAAGTGTGTGTGAGTGTGTGTACACATACCCATATATGTGGTAAAACACGCACGAGACAGGGACAATATAGGAACTATATCAGGTAGACAATCATATAGTGGGATCCTAAACAATAACAATTACACTTTAGCAATGACATTAACTTTAACATTAAGATTAACATTATCAATTAACTTACAATTTACGTAGGCAAAATTAAAATTTATACAATTTCAAGTAAAGAATTATCAAACTTTTATTTTTCTGTTTAAAATTACAACATTAGCCATACAATCCACCATAATTATTATTTGTTTAAAGTTAAATAAGGTTAGTAAGTATGAAAAAGATATGAATGCATTTAAAAAGCATGCTAAGTTGTGGAATAATAATAAGATAAAATCAATATATTTTAAATGTTTTTCAACGAGGGACTTTTCAAATGTGTGTTGACTTGGCACAGGTATGGGAACAAGTCTCAAAATAATTGAAAATTAAAAAAGGAAAAAGTGTTCAACATCGAATGCTGTTATATTTTCATTCGTTGAAAGGGGGCTTCTTGTCTTTGGACTCGAAATTGTGCAAATCAACGGAGCCATCGGTTTTGATTTCTTGTGCTTGGGCCATAGCTTGATTTACTTCATTTTGAGATATTTCCAGAGATTGTGACGAGTTGGCATTGGCATCGCTCACGACATTGAGATCGAGCTCATCACCACTCAGTTCAACAACGAAAGGACCAAAGTCATAAACACCATTTAGAGGCCATTCGAATTGGTGTGAAGTATTTACTGCGTACCCCGAGCTGCCACCAAACAACAAACGCGTGTCAAGTTCCAGCTCCAGTTGCCCGTATTCATTGAAGCCGCCCAATGGCAGCTGGACATCAAGTGTTATCTCCTCATCGTTTTGTGGACTCATCATGTCAGCTAGCATGGGACTTATTTCAGCAATTGGCTCAAACGTATCTGGCGCAAGTTCATTTTCTGGCTCCTCTACGTCTTCCACGTCTACTTCAAATATATTCCAGTCTTCGTTTTCGGAATATGGATTATACACTTTAGCCCTATTTACATCGGCATCCTCGCAGCGTGGAGCTTGTATCTCGTCCAAAGAATCGTCGATTATACGAAGTGTTCCATCTCTGATTGTACACTGGGTCTTTAAAACCATCACCTCGTCCTCCTCGATGTTCTCGGTTGCATTTTCCGCAACACCAGACTTGCGTTTTTTCTTCATCTTGTTGGCTGCCGCCCTTGTCGAAGTGTTGGGTTTGTCATCATCCTCAGTGTCCTCCTGCGGAGACAACTGTGGTTCGTGATGTGTTACTAGCAAACATTCTTCATCACCTGAACTGTCGGAGTCGTAAAACATTGAAGTAAGCAAAACATTCTTTTGGGAGTTTAAGTGAAAGTTTGCCCGGTTTGAGCTTAGGGAATAGCCGGATGATGTGACATCTAAATGATTAACTTCATCGTCTTCTCCCAGTTCATCAGCACATTCCACTAATTCTTGCACATTGTCTGTTTGGTTAAAAGCTTGGTTTGGTTTATTTGCTAGGGCTGTCAATTCCAGGCTTAACGGCTCATCACCGTCGCTTAGGATTCCGCCTGCCTCAGCTGCATCTGAATCATCTTTATTAAAATCGTTGTTGGTTGTTTCTAGCTCAATATCACATTGCTCAGATTCTGTTTGCCCAGACGTCTCATCAGTTACTGATTGCGCAATCTGTTTTTCAATCAGACTACTCGTGGAAAGAACCTGAATAATACTGCCAATGACCAGATCACCATCTAATCCGTCAGTGTTTCTACTCGCATCCTCTGGGTCTTCGCAACCTTCTGCGGAGTTGTCATTTAAAGCATGATTGCCTTCATTTTCAACATCGATTACATTTGTCTCTCCGGATGAACGTTCTGTAGTCTCAGCCCTAATCGCTTCAACATCTTCCGTGATAGACTGTGAGGGCTCCGACAGTTCATCCGTATTGCCGGTATACCCAGTGCTATCGTCAGCCGTTGTTTCGATCACGTCACTTTCTCGCGTTTGCGATTCCTCCTGGGTATCAGCTGAACTAGTGCAATCCATTGTTTCTCCGGCCAAAGTACGAGGCTGAAATGCGTCATTCGACCCATTATCTTTAACATACATTTGCTCCTCCATTTCCTGCTGCCCGGAACTGTCGCCGTTGCTTCTCGGAGCAGCGGGAGACACGGGATAAATATCCTGCAACTCGACGACTGTGCTATCATCGGCGCTGTAATACATTGAGCTACCAGTTGCATTGTTTTTGTTTTCTGGCGACTTCAAGACAACAGACTCACAATTTTCGTTTGTGAGTGTTTCATTCTGTTGGTCGTCCGACATATAACCCATCTCAAAGGTAGTGCCGGAGACGCTCTGCACCATGCCACCTCCCTGTCGGCAGCCAGACGCACCTGTGAAGAACGTACCACTGGACATGGTCTTTTGCATGACAGAGCGGAGACTTCGGTGCAGCTTGGGTGTCTGACTTCCGAAAGGTCTACGCCGCTTCGCGAGGGACGTGGAGGGAGAGTGAAGCACGGGGTAAACCATCTGATTTGGACTGACCGATCTGCGCTTTTGGCCGCTGATGCCACGTGGAGTCGTAGGCAGCGAGACCCACAGACGAGCGCCGCTACTGCGCTGCTCAGCGTGGAAGGTGCACACGGACGAGGCATCGTTCGTTTTGGCCTGACTTCGCTTCCTCGACTTTGTCGTTGAGCTGGTCGAAGACTTCGCGCGTGGTCTGCCAGCATTGCGAATGTTTTCTTGGATGAAATTGCGCTTCTTGCGAGGACTGCTGCGGAATACGAATGTTGTTGAGGATATGGTACGCCCCAGCGTGGGTCGTGGTCGGGTCGGCGATGAGGACTCACTGCTGTCCTGGTAGCTGTCCCACGAACGCGATAGACGCGGCGTCTTGCGAGTAATCACACGAACATGAGCGGATGAGCTGGCCGGTGCGTTGATATTGTGCATGGAGAAGGAGGAAGGACGCGGCTCGCTGTTAAACTGAAAGAGGTGTGGCGCGTTGCGACAGACTGTTGCTGTCGGTGGAGTCTTGAAGATATGAGTGCACGTTTGGAAGGTTTCCTCCACACCAGTGACAATGCGTTGAAGCTTGCCCGGCGTCAGCTTGTTGCGAATGCTTTGATCGATCCTGCCAAATATGGACTCCCTTTCCTTTAGCTTGTTTGCCTCAATGCGCTCGAGTATATCGCGCTCTAGCGGCGAGAATATTTCATTATCGAGCAAGCTGCACTCTCTACGTGGACTCACTATCACTGCTTCATCTTCGTGGGTGGACTGATCTGATTGACTAGTCAATTTCTCAGTATGCATGTCCTGTTCGTTCTCATCCACATCCTTTTCGTCAATATGATTGCGCTCAATATAGTCTTTTTCTTTAGCGCAAGGATCCTCTAGATGGGGCAAGGGTGTTACTGGTTTTTCATCATCTCGCTTTTCCTCATGATCGATCTCGGCTTGAGGTTCTTCTTCTTGCTCGCCACTTTCCTCATCTGTGCTAAAATTTGGCTCAGAGCGTTGTGGCTCGGACACTGATACGGTATCATCAGCATTGGCGATATTCTCCAAGCTGACGGCGCGAAATAGCGAACCGCTTTCTACAGAATCTTCAGATGTAGACTCTTCTCTTACATCCACCACTCGGAGCTTTTTAGTGGTAGCCACCAACTTTTCGAGACTAGCTCCAGCTACGCATAGACTTTGCTCGAACTCATGCAATATCATCGGTATCTCCGCAGCTGCTTGGCTTTCTGTATCTTCAGTGAAGAACTGAGACGCTTGCGTGTAGGTGGAAGATTGTCGTTCAATGCCTTCTTCCTCGTAATCGGCATCATCACTCGGTTGGCTCAGCCAGCCATATGATCTTAAGGTCTGCGCCTCCTGTGCCTCCAGCGACATCGTTAACGTACGCTCCAGAACTGCTGGGGCCTCGTGTTCCATTTCTTCTTTGGCGCCAAAGAACTGTACATGATCTTGCCAAAGCTCGTGGAACTCCAAATTGCGGCGCTGGCGCTCGTCACGTGACATCAACTGGCGTTCAGCTTGCGGTTCTAGCTCTCCTGCGTGTTTCTGAACCGCATTCTGCGCTACGTTCTGCTCACGATCGCCACTAAATTGTTGAGTGATCTCGAGAGTAATGCGATGCTCAGTGAGCGGTTGTTGCGCACTCTCTTCCTGTCGTGCTTGCTCCTGCCAGTTGCCAAAGTTCCATATTTCGGTAAGGTCCGTTTTGGTTTTGTCCCAATCTGTCGGGATTTGTGCGTGTCGCATAACTGGATTGGGTGACGCACTGGTTGCACTAGCCGCGGGACTCGACGGCGTCTGCACGCCGCGCAAACTAATATCACTGGTAATGGCTCGTAGGCCTGGCATATAATTTGCATTGGTCGACTCCTCCGAGAAGTTCAAACGTTCGATCTGGCTCAGAAAGTTGCCACTCACTAAAATGGAGCTCGTCTGGGTGCTGACATGGCATCTGACGCTTCTGAATGGCGCTCGCACGAACAGATGCTCCTCGAACTGCTCCTCGTCATTCAGCTCCGTTAGGGTGGTCAGCTTCCGGGGCGTAACAGAGCTGCTGCCGCAGCTGATCAGATCGTCGGGCTCATCACCACTGCTGCTGGCGGCACTGCGCCGCTGCAGGTCCGGCTTGCGGCGCAACAGCTGATCGAAGCAAAACTGACAGAGCTGTTCGTACCGCGGTGTGGCGAAAATCTCCTCATAGCTAATCACGCGCTGCATTGGTCGGTAACGGATGCACTCGGCTCCAGCCGGCAGATGCCTGTGCTCGGTGCGCGGCGCCTGACGCGGCGAATTGAAACCGAAGTGGGAGAGGGTGCGATATGGAGGCGGCACCCCATTGGCCAGATGCAGGGGTCGGCGCGGTGTGCTCGAGTCGTTGGTATTAGTGGTGCCGGTGCTGGAAGTGGGACTCGACCGATTGCCGCTGCCCCGATAATAGCCCATATTCTGCAAGTGTTCTGAGTGGAACGCCTGCAGCAGAACCGAACAAATTTGCGGCTGACAGCAGTGACCAAAAGACGCGTACGAATAAAAATCGCCCTGCAATACCCTCGGCGCTGTGAGAGACTCGGGCCTCTGTGCCAAATCAACAACATCTTGCAGATGGGAATGAGGTTTGGGACTAGGGCAGGGAGTTGAAATAGAGCTGGGATTAGTAAATGCAGAGAGCAAATCGCGTCGACACGTGCTAGTCGAGGAGGGAACATTCTCGTTTTGAATGCAACACTGTTTCTGATTCTCCTTGTCCAGATCATCGTAGACTACGTTGTTGTTCCTTTCCCCGCTCGACATCTGAACTCTATCAGGACCAATTTCTTGAACTTGCGTTCCTTTGGGGTTTTGTAAGAGGGGTGGAAAAAGGCAAATGAGCATCAGTAGGTTTGCTTAAGGAATGCTGTGGCTTGCAAGACTTACTTTCGAGCGCACCTCAAGCATAAGGCCGGCAACTTGAGAGATCGGAATAAAGTAAGGGAAGCAATTGAAACAATTGTTATACAATATTCTCAACTCAAGATTGCGGCACTTATGACTTGCTACTCGCTGATACATTAAATTCCTACAAGTATATATACGTACATAGATAGGTCCATACCTAAATCTGTAATAAATGCCTAGATTCAATAGTAAATAGATTATGAGTCTATTGTCGTAAAATGAGATCTATGTCCAAAACCCGAGTGAGTTCCATTTGAAACCTAATTTAAATGAGGTAATTATGATATTGCCATGTTCACAAAAACTCCGAGCTCCATGTGATTTGTTTTTCTACTGACTAGGTTAGGTAAGTGCATATATAAATAAGTGATTGGGCTAGTTATTAACACCAATAACAATAACAATAGAATGGGGCATTAGTTTGAATATATGTATATACAAATGCAGGATTATGTTGTGCTGTCCAAGCACTTGAGTACATTAGGTACAATTGAGTAAATCGTAATTGGGGTTAGGGTCTGGAGATAGTGAATACAACTTGTTCATTACCTCGGCCAGTTGGTGGCTTGCGATTTGTTGCTGTATGAGAACGTTCGCCGTTTATAAAACTAAGTGTAGCTAAAATAGTATTGAGAAATAAACGTTCATAAATTCACATGTTTGGGTGCTGTTGATTGTCAAAGCGTTAAATAAACCTAAGCCTAAAATTCATAAAAAATACGTAAACTAAAAAATATGCTTTACATGAATATCATACGAAAGAGTGTACGGATAAAAGTATTGTGTTAGTAAGATTTCATGCATTTATTGTGAGTGGTTTGCCGAAGTAAGCAAATTATAGATTTATACAACTGAAAAGGCAATTAAAAGAAAACAGCTGCAGTTCTTAACGGAAAAAAATACTATATGTGCATAAATTGATATGCATACATATATTGAACGAACAGGGTCACAAAAAAGAAAACAAGCGGATGTAACTAACACTAACAGCGGTCTGATTTGATATAAAAAAGATGCAAATGTAAATTAGCAGAGTAAGAGCGTAGAGCTTTAAAGCTAATTGAATGCAGAATGTTAATTAACAGAGCATATGAATGGATATTAGTTTTTGCGTTGTCAAGAGCATATGGATACTGTATGAATTTAGATTTTGTTTATCGCGGGTCTATAAACTATGGACGAGTAGTATGTTCTTGTTGTTGTTTTGTTTTTAGTTATTTGCTTTTATACTACACACTAAGTCTTGGGGTGGCACTCACCTCTAACATTAAATGTATGGTACTAAACTGCATTTGTATTTTGTATTTGATTTGATTTATTTGAGAGTGTCGATATTTAAAAGCAGCAGCAGCAATGCACACACACACATGTAGATATTTTGGTTTAGGTAGTAGAAAGTGTAGTAGTAGAAGTAGTACATTGTAGTAGTAGTATTCATGTAATGTTGAGCTTCGCTGTTGTTTTATATTAATTTTTCGTTTTTTACCCTACACACATTCTAAAAATATTTTTATCTACACAACTATAACAATTTTAGCCGCCAATTTATTTGCGCTTGTTGTTGGCTAGGGGAATGTTGGATATAAATAAAAGATCATAAGGTATAAAAAGTTAGCAATTTTGATTTACAATTTGTCAAATTGTAGCAAGAATTTGGATTGAAATAAAAAAAGTGCACGACAAACAAAAGTATATAATTAATTACTAAATACAGGGAAAAACTGCAGCTGTATTGAAAAAATCTTAGAATGGGAGAGGAGGTAAGGAGCCGCAATTTGTAAATAGAAGTAGTTTTCTTTTGATATTGCGGAAATTTTGTTGCTGTTTTCTTATTGGCTGGCAAAAATAAAAATCACTTAATACACGCCGTACAACAGGTGAATCCTTAAAGAGTAGTAGACAGAATAGTAGTAGTAGCATATAGACAGAGTTGCATTTGCACAGTACGTAGTGTTGATTTCGAAAATTATGTAACAGAAGAATCGTTGTAAGATTGGGAACATTGTTTACAAGAAGGAGGTCGAAACTGTATCAAGTGCTACGAGTACTTTTTTGTTAACTTTTGATATTAATTGTTATGAAATTGTTGTAGTTTGTGTGTGTGTTGAAGTGGTGGAAAAGAGGCAAAAATAAAAGGAAAATAGCATAATTAAATTCGGAGGTTAGAATCAAATAAGTTTTTAAATAGAATACATAAGATTAATTTAAATTTATAAACTATTGTTAAATGATGCAAAAAAATTTAAATCAATTTCTACAATAATCTTAAATAAATTATTAAATAAAAAAATATTAAATATGAACAAAATATAAAATGAATACCTCTGAAAACTCACATAACATAAAAAGAAAGGCATACAAATAAAGAAAAACCAACAAAATTAAACTATAAGATAATTTGAACAAATTTTTTTTTTCACAATTCGGAGTATTTCGATTTTTATGCAGTGGAAGAGGAGCACAACTGGATGTATGTTTGTGTGTATTCAATCAAATGAACGTAGACATAAAACAATAGAAAACAATTGTGTATAGCGCTTGACTTACCATCACTCAGCACAACCTCAGCCTGGCTGGGAATGGGCGCCTGCTGTGTTTGAATCTGGATGACTTGGTGTTCTATCCGAATCGAAATAGAAGAATTATACATTAGCCGCAAAACCACAGACAGAAAATATACGATTTATGCTTACCCGTTTCTGGTTCACTCTGTGCGTGTTTTGCATGTGCATGTGCACCCGCTGCTTGCATCGAGTTGAGTGCCTCCGATTCCGAAAAGTCCGTATCGGTGTCTATATGCAAACAGTCGGAAATATTTTATTTAGAGCTTTTGTAATAGAGTTTTGCATTTCGACATCACTTACATTCACCATGAATGCTCTTCTTCTTGCGCTCCACGGTGCGTTTATATTCGTTGAGCTCATCGTCTGTCACATTGTCGAATGGATTCTTGGCATAGGGCGCCTTGTAGACTGCCGCATTATGTTGGAATCCGCGCTGTATGATGCCCTTGGAGGCGGCACCCATTAACACCACATGATCACCAGTTTGCGAGACAGTAGCATCTTTGATGCGATTTGCCTCATCCCAGGTAACGCCCTCCAGTATGTGCGATTGTGGACCAGCGGAAATAAGATCCGCGCGTCGGTTGTCCTTAATCTGATAATTATTTTAATAATATTTAGATTTTGCCAAAGAATAGAGGTTGGTATTATTTTATTACTGACTTGCTGTTGCACTCGCTTAAACTCCTTGGTTGTGGTTCCAGCTGGCACAAATTGCAATGGATCCTCGATTCGCACTGGAGTCGAATGGGTGGGTGAACCTTCAGCTACCCACTATTCACGTGCATGGTTTTGATTTTTAAAGGTATTACGTACGTATTAAAGGGCGTTCAACGAAGTTAAGCAATTGAAAAGGAAAGAGAAAGAAATTTGTTTTTATTTAGATTTGATGTTTAGAAATGCAAGTTCATAAGTGTGATACTCGTTGCTTTTAAGTGCCCTACATATTACATTTTCGCATTATATTCAAAGTTTACAAAAGTTTGAGTCTTACAATATTTTTGCAATAAAATTATGTAGATTTTCAATTTAATTGTTTTGTTAGTTGTAAACAAATCCATTTCACAATACAATATGAATACCCCATCAGATATCTCTTCACAAATGCAAGCAAATGGTATTCATAGTTGAAACATGTTTTTAATGCAAATGATATATAAAATAAATGAAATATTACAAGCATAAATGACTTTGTGCCTTAAGAAAAGTCAATAAACAAAAAGGACAATATACAAACAAATTAAAATCATGCAAAGAAAAAGATAAATTTTGTTATTAAATGAAAGTGAAATTTATAAGACGTACGTTATTGATGAATTACGTGATTAAGAATTGTTATAGGTGTATAGGATTTACACAAACTGATTTTGAGTTAGCGCTATTTAAAATAACTGCTAGCATTTCATACTTAGTAACAAATGTCTTTCTCTTTCTTTGCATTGTTTATAAGGCAAATAATAATTGGAATTCCCTAAAAAGGCACAAATCATCTATGCGATTGGGTTTTATATGTTTATATTTATTTGATTAATGCACAATTACAATGTATAAAGCATTTTATATATTATTTTGATTTAGCATTAGTTTCGTAATAATATTTTGTGGCGAATTTGCTGCATTTGGGTTACACAATATCTGCATCATTATTTGTATATGTAAATAAAGTTTGTAAGTAAAATTTGTTTCACTTTTTACTTATATTCTATGTATGTTTTATGCGTGAATAATAGATTTGAAAGTAGAAAAGTTTGGGGGAGAGTTTGTCAAAAAGAGCTACAAATATTTCTATGGATGGCTGCTTGGAATGTTATACTGCGTGTCAAGTGGTTTAGGTTTTGCGATGACTTAAAAATTTCCCTATTTGTAGGATACATATTTGCTCGAATTAATTCATGAATTGCCACTAATTTCCCTCGATTTCCTTTAGGTTAACAACTTTTTGTGTTTGCTGTTGTGTTGTTTGTTTATCTTCAAATGTTATGATCTCTACCTTTGTGATTTTCTTGGGATCTGGAGTGCCAGTCTCCAGTACTTCGACCTTCTGGTAAACATTGGGCGAGTTAAGCCAGCGACTGCGATCGCCTCCTTTGCGCAGATCACCCTTCTTCCAGATGCTGTATTTTAAATAGTAAAATTGATATTGTTAAAAATTGTGTTGAGTTATTTTTAAAAAGACTTATACCCCTGTCTAAAAAGCTCCTCCTCCTCTAGGAGATAGCCCAGAGAGGAGACAGCTGGTGGCAGTTCCACGTCGTTCTTAGGCTTTGGCGGATCCGATTTGATCAGCGGATGACGGTAGATGTATCCAGTACGATAGCCAGCATTGTCCAGCATTCGCATCAGTGCTTCGAACTCGGCACCACCCACACGCCACTTGGGTGGACTGCCTATCTTAGGCGGGGCTTCCTCCTTGACGGCAGCAGCACCATCCTCGTCAGCTGTGAGGGCGGCAAATTTCTTTTCCAAGTCCTCCGGCGGGCGACGCGACTGCTCGTAAATTAACTTGCGCGATTCATCTGGTATGAGCACAAGGTTATCAATACCGACCGGTAGCAGTTTCAGCTGCGTCTCGCACGCCTGCACAATGTGGCAGGCAGCAAAGAAAGCCTCCTCGATAGTCTCGCCGCAGCACAGTGCGCCGTGGTTGGCCAGCAGCATGACCTTGGAGTTGGGTCCTAGATTGCGCACCAGACGGTTGCGCTCATCTTCGTCAAACAAACCGGTGTAGGCGTGTGTGCTGATCTCGCCCAGCACGCACGCATCCTTGGTGAGCGCCAACAGACCCGACTTTACTGAGGAAATTGCCACGACTGGACTGCACCCAATATAGATGGCGCAACGGATGTCAGGACGTGCTGCATGCACCACAGAATGCAAGACAAAATCTATAGGGCAACAAAGCAGTGAGTGGATCGTTCTTTTATTTTCTCATTATTGTGTGTTTACTTACGGCTCTTGTTCACTCCAAAGTTGGTGGTGCCCTGCTCGACAATTTGGCCCTGCATGTCGACTTTGTTAAGGGATGAGGCGGTAATCTCATGGTATAACAGTCCATACGGATTGACCAAAAAGTACTCCTGATCGACCTTTAGGCGCGCCGTGATCTGTGCTCCCAGACCCTGTGTCCAGCCGTACAGGTCTAGCAGACGGAATGTTGCAGCAAGTTTGCATCTTAGTATCTTCTCGCCCTTGGCATAGCCCATCGATTCCACGCCACGTATATCGTTGATGGGTACCATGCAACTGCTGCTCTTGAAAACGTTGCCCACTCGACTTACGGGCACGCCAACAATATCGGACAATTGCTGCAATATGCCACTAGCGCCGGCGCCGCCCTCGCGTGCCGAGTCCACAATGCGTTCCAGTTCCTCGCGAAACAGCTTGGAGCCCATGATGGCCTCCACCCGTTTGCGTCGCTCCATTTCCCGCATGTCCTGGAAGTAGGAAATTGGAAATTGAATTTGCGATTGGATGGCTTGTTCCATTTGCAACTACATACCTGTTCAATGTCCGCAGGACGCGCTTTACTGTTCTCATCATCCTCGCCTGCTGTTGGATCTATACCGTTTTGTGGCGGTTGCTCTACCTCAGTCATGTTTTAGTTTATTTTTTATATTTTATTTCAAAGGCTAAAAAAATTAAATGCATACAAAAGTAAACAATTAGTTTTTTTTTATCTAAATATAATTATTGTATTGTATTTTCTAAGTACATATTTTGCTTTCGACAGACTCAGCTGAAAATTGTCAACTGACCTTAAAGAGTGCAGGGCAAATTTTTGGTTTCCGTTATGAAAAGGGGTGGCATGCACACGGGCAAAAGAGATGGAAAGAGGCAGAGAAAGAGAGTGGCAGAAAGCACTTGTGACGCCTGCATAAAACTGCAAAGCGAGGCGCAATTGAACCACCCCACATTCGTGAGACATCCACTGTGAGTGGGACAAAGAGAACGAAAGAGATATGAAGAGCCCGCTGCATTTGACAGAGCGTGAGAGCAAAGGGGAAATACCCATTATGTGTTTGTGTGTGTGTATGTACACATGTCTGCATGCGCTGTGAATGCCAAAAACAAAAAGCACGTCAGCCAAAGTTCTGAGAGCCGGTCAGCCTTTCCATTTCGTTTTCTTCGCATGATTTTTATTTTATTTTACAACCCCAACAAAATTCTAATTTTGGATAAAAATATATTTCGGTTGCTTGACAGTTGCAAAGGAAAATTATTGGGTAAATATGTTGGCATTCATTTATTTGGGGTGTGGAGCGCAGCAGAGCGAACTAGCAGCTATGCTGTTGCCCACGAGAGTGTGAAAAAAATAACGTGCGGCAACAGAAATGGAAAAACTATTTTAAGATCATTTGCTTTTATTTTGATATGCATGTATTTGGCTTTTTACGAATTTAAATTGATGCCTGAAAACAAAATGAAGAAAGTGGCAGCAATAAACATACGCACACGCAGACGTACACACTCAGATATAACAACAACTAAAACGACAGACCGCATCTCAAGCGTAAAGAGCAGTGAATGCAGCGACGTCGCCGCTTCGCCACTTAAAACAAATAAACTAAAATGAAAAAATGCGTTGCTCGTTTCGTTTTAATTTTAGGCGTGGTTGCTTGAATGGTATTAACCTTCAATTTAAATCTCGTTGCGTCGTTTTTTCGACTGTGCGTGAAAAATGCACACATGCCCACATACAAAAAATTAATCTTAAGTTTAACTTTTTATAACAATTTAACAAGTTATTTTCATTTAAAAAATTATTCTTGTGTTCCTAAAGGAGAAATATCGTATGGTGGTTCGATTTTAAAAAACACAGAATTGTTCTTACGAAAGCCAAATTTTAGAACGTCGATTTCTTAATGCAAATTATGTTGCTAATATGACGCTTTTAATTGCATTTCGATTATTTTTATGGCAGCTGTACGATTATAGTGGTCCATGGCATAATTATGTTACTGATATTATGGGAGTCGCATGGATACGTACAAATCTGTGTTTTAGCGGTTAAGATAACTATTTGCAGCTTATGTGAAGCATATTTGTACATTGAAACCTCAAGCTGATATTGAAGCTTTCAGAAAAACCATAAATATGTGGTAATTTATGGGCTAGAGCTAATTGCGCAGCCGTGGCACAAAAAATCCCAAACAATAACTACAAAAGACAGTTCCCTTGGCCGGACTCCTTCTCAGACCTCTTTCTCTTTTTTTATTTTTCACAATTTATATCCTTACTTTTTTGAAGCAATCACAATTTACATATGGTACACAAACACCACATCTTGACTTAAAAATAATAAAATGACAGCAAGAATTTTAAACAATCAAGTATGAACGTTTCTGTCAGGAGTAACTGAACTGCGTTCACAGTGTAATAAACTCTTTTTTACTTTGCGAAAAAATTTTTTACTTTGTATAAATTGAGATGAGAATGAAAGATTTTTTGCCATTTCTTTCACATATCTTTTAACCAGTTTCCACTGTACAACTATGCAAATATCAATAGCACGTATTACTGATTGGCCTTACATATTTACTTCAGCTACTCAGCATTCCCTGCCATATCACAATTAAAAGCATCTTTTTTTACTGAGTATATGCCAATTTAAAAAGCAAGCAGCAATGAGCTCGCGACAAACGCGAAATGTAACTTTTCCAGGGTTATTCTAAACCACAAAAGAAAGTGTGCACCTCTGTATCTGTGGCGGCAGCTTTGTAGTCAGCTTATTGTATTGTTATTATCGGAGGGGAAACGAGCAAAAAATAAAAATAAAAAACACATTGCACACTGTTATTATTGGCTTGACAATTGACCATCGAGCATGCAAATATGCATATTTAAAGTGCATTTAAGCGGTATTTTTTTGCTTTGCTGTCTCTGCTAATTATGATGTGAGTGTGTGCTGCTTATGGCTGACTGAACGCGTGCCGCACATTATGAGTGACAGCTTTAAAACAGAAGGAGAAACAACAACAACGGCAACAACGACAACCAACCATCAACAACGTTGCCAGGTAATTGAACTTTTGCTGTATGCGCCTCTCAACCAGTGCGTGGGCGACGACAGAGAAGTTTGGTGAAAATCAAAGAGAATAATTTCAAAAATAAACGTTGTTCTTCAAGTGCCCAGTACGAGTGGGCAGCGAGCAATAAACTTAACGAGCCATCACGGGCGCGTAGGTGTTGCCAGTCTACCAGCGTTGCCCTACAAATCATATCAAGTGTAGGTGTAGTTTGTGTGTTTGTGCAGGGGTGTATTTGTGCCTGCGTCTGCTTGATTAAGGCGAATCTACAGAGGCGCCCAAATGCATTCTTCCTTTCCATGCAAACGTTACCATCACCTTCACGTTGTTTATGGATAAAACTTGGTATAATTAAAGCAGCACTGCTTATCTTTCATGGCAAATAGTGCCAGGTCATCAACAAATAACTATTTAATGTAAGTTGTAATACTTTGTTATCAAACTGAGAATATATTTCCTTTTAGATGCATATAAGACACTTTCCGAACTGTTCACAGCTTATTGTACAGTCGGTTGCACCCGACAACATTCTTACTTATTTCTCTTTTGCGAGCAAGCACAGCTCAGTTTATTGACCTTTGCCAATGCCAGTATGTCATTGCATGTCTAATCGGATTTCAATAGTCGAAAAGACAAGTACACAAAATCTAATTAAATTATCATGTGATGCGATACGCAGTGATGTAATGTATTGGAACGCGCTGAGAACTGCGGTTAAGTAAAACGATGACAATTGTCGCTGATGCCGCTGTTGCTGCTGCTGCTGCATGCATGCGAATCGCGAGGCAAGCTCCGACTGTTTGACCTTTTGCACGGAAACAACAATTAAATTTAGGCGAAGCTGACGCCAACGTTGTTGCTTCCCTGTCTGTTATCTATCGGGGGCTGTTGACATTATGCAATTATGTCATAATTTACTTGCCAGCTCCGACACACTTGAGGCACGCCCATTATTTAAGTTGGCGTAAAAAAATGTTTGACACACCAATATAACAAATAAAACGTATTGTTGGTCAACAGAAAATACTGCTGATAGCGAGAGCTTTACATTAAGCCTGAGCATTTTAGCGAGCTTCAACATTTATGTACTTGGGCCCTTGAAGAATCAAATTATGATATTTATGCACTCACTTTGGTAATTATCACACACACACACACACTTCAAAGCGGATTCCAATTAACCCCGAAACAGACACCCTTTATTTAATTTTCACATATGCGCCAGCGTTAATTAAATTTCTCAAGTATTCGTTTATCGTTACTGAGGAAATCTTACGTAATACTTCTGACAGCCAGAGCAAACAAAACCAGCAATAAGGTCATCAACATCATCATTATCATCTTGAATATCATCAATGAGCAAAGAATTCCATTCAGTTTTAATAACGCAACAAGTCACTCAGTCAGTGGGGCAGTCAACGCAGCTGAAAGATTGTTCAGTTTACTGGAGCAACTATGTGACAAGCACGCATCCATATGACGCAGTGTGCACTCAGTAAAAAAAATACATATATTAAAAAACAGCGAATGACGCCGAGTGCAATAAACTGTACAAGCTGAGCTCTAAGTGTGAATAATGATAATTTGTATCTGTCAGTGACTGTTTTTTAAAAAACGAACAAAAACATGAAATATTGTGCATTCATTTAGTTTTACTGTTATGCAAATAAGTCTACGCTTTGGATTTGCTTTATTTGATGGCCCACAATTGAGATAAATACAAGTGTAAAGTGGCTAGCCGTAGATTTTTTTGAACTAACCAGTTAACATTAACAAAGCAAGATGTTACAAAATTAGCTCTCTGAATATAATAGAAACTGGAAAAAAACTGGGTGTTTCCATGGCAAAAAAAAAAAAAAAAACAAAATAATAATAATAATAATAATAAATAAATAAATATATAAATAAATATATAAATAAATATATAAATAAATATATAAATAAATATATAAATAAATATATAAATAAATATATAAATAAATAAAATACAAATATATATATATAACCGATAATTTTTATGCAACTTATTTTAAAATGTTATGGAATAATGTCACATGCTCTTATGTTTGGTTACATTAACACATTTTTTAATATATAAAATCAGACATGATACGTATCATATTTTTTGAGCTACGCAATCATTCATCTTTTTATACCGTAATAAAAAAACAATGATTAAATATTAATTATTGTCGAATAAGATGTTCCCGTGTACTAAGTACTTTGCATAGATAGAGAGACAGAAGGACACGGTTACATCGAAAAAGCTTGTTGTTCAAATTGAGAATAAATATAAGTTTGCACTTCGAGACACCCAAAATGTATTTTTAAGCTTTATATTTCATGACTAAAATGCAATACTTTTAATAGGGTTAAAAGATACTGTTGTATAACTTTGACATTGAAGTCCATTTGGTAGACGTACAACGTAAAAAAATATACAATTAGTTTTAATATGCGAAACATTGTTCAACAAAAATTGCACTAGTGTTTTTGCAAATGTTGCAGTAGTTTGTTTCGTTTGCCCATCTGCTGAAATAATTTTTATTCCAGACCTATACGTTTTTAACGCAGATAAAGTAACATTATATAAAGCAACAAAAAGACAAACTGATTAAAAAATAAATAAAGAAATGTCACGAATAAACTTTAATACCTTTTCGTTTGCTTTTATATTTTATTATTTGTTCTTCTCTATTTTTATTAAATGTAAATTTAGAGAGTAAATGTTAATTAACTACAATAAAACTACCTAAAACCAAAAATATGTACAAAGAGTGATGCTAGGAAGCATATATCATGTTTTAGACAAGTGACTTCTATAAGCAGTCGTGGCCGAGTGGTTAAGGCGTCTGACTCGAAATCAGATTCCCTCTGGGAGCGTAGGTTCGAATCCTACCGGCTGCGGAAAGAACTTCCTTTTTTGATTTTATACTTGCTATAAAAAACCTCAATTTATAAATTATATTGACGCATAAAAGACTACAAACAATTAAAGCACGACGCTGCAACGTTAATATATTTTAAAATCTAACTTATTCAAGATATGTTTTGCAAAAACTAGCGTGCTAATAGAAATGTGTAATCTACCCGTATTTAAACAACCAGAACAAAGCTCTAAGCAACTATTTGGTTTGAAGTCATACAGTGTTCAACTGTTTCCGTGGTGTAGCGGTTATCACATCTGCCTAACACGCAGAAGGCCCCCGGTTCGATCCCGGGCGGAAACAGGTTTAAATTTCTTTTTTTCTTTTTAAAACATTACTATTTTACTTTTTTACTCATTTTTCTTAACACAAATAAGAATATATAATTGAGACTTCCAATTAGAATATAAAAATATTTTGTGGATAGAAACCTATTAAAATGTTATTCAATCAAATAATTAAAAAAAAGATCTAAGCAAATTCCTCAGAAATGTTAGTCCATTAAACCAATTTCAATTAGCACAAGATTTTTATATGTTCTTATGAGTGTTTGAAGTACGGAAATGCGAAGAAAAAAAGTTGCAATTATTTATTACTTTAAAAAGATTAAAAAGTTTTACAACTAGATTTAAAGAACGCACCCATACTTAATTATATAAAATCTAAGCACAAAGGATGCTTTAGTTATTGGGACAAGAAAATAATTCCATTGACTGTTTAACTTATTCTCTTTTACCTTTTGATTTTCAAAAGACTTAATTGCCTATATTAGCAGTCTTGATCATAAATAAGTCCCAGAGAAACTCAATCAAAAAGATGGCAATTTTGTTGAGAATTTTGTTTACACATAATATAATAATATAATTTTATAGTAAATTTTTTAATAATTATCTGATTTCGACTGCGGGCGAACATAGTAAAAATAAATATCCTTAATATAAACGAATACATATTCAATTAACAGGGAGTCTTTTTTGCTGATATAAAAACTGTATCACATTTGGCCGGCACATGTTCAACTGTTTCCGTGGTGTAGCGGTTATCACATCTGCCTAACACGCAGAAGGCCCCCGGTTCGATCCCGGGCGGAAACACATTGAAATAATATTTTTTTTTTTAGTTTTTAAAACAGGCAATTGCTACTTACATCTAATTACATTTTATACGAACTAGTTTTAAGGAACACAATTTCATAAATCCTACGAATAATTTTTATGCATTTTTTTTAAATTTTTATGTTTTGAGAATGTCTTATATTATCACTCGTCACAAATTAAAAACTCGAATTCCGCAATTTATTTTGTTCTTGACCAGCTTTTAAAATAGCTGCACAGCTTGCAAATTCGCCGCAGTGCAGCGAAGTTATTTCGGCAGTGATACGAGCTATCGGTTTTGCTGTTTATGTCGTTTTTCGCAGCTATGGCAATAGCACAGTTCAATTATATAATGGCTAACACGAAATCCAACACAAACTTTCCGGTTTAAAGACTACAAAAATTGTCACAAAACACGCATTTATTTGTTTTTTTTTTTATTAGGTTTACTTTTTTTTATATTAAAACATTTCCTTGTTTTCCTAGTAACAATGATTATTGTACTCTTGAGTTGATATCTTTTTTAGGTCCCCGAATTTTCGGGGAACGAATCTATCGTGTAAAAACAAAACAAAATCCTTCAATGTCTTGCAACCCATTAGAATGTGTTTTAATTTCTAATCGAGTAACAAAAAAATAAACGTTTAAAACAAATATAAAAATAAATAAATATCTGTAACATAAACGAATATTTATTTAAAGAACAGGGTGTGTCTTGTTTGCTACTACATTAAATGTATCACATTTGGCCGGTATAAGTTCAACTGTTTCCGTGGTGTAGCGGTTATCACATCTGCCTAACACGCAGAAGGCCCCCGGTTCGATCCCGGGCGGAAACAGGTGATACTTTTTTTTATTTAAAATTGTGAATATTTTATACTTTAAATCTCATACCCCAATGAATAGTGACTGCTGTGACATCACGTCTCAAAAGATAAAATATAAATGTCGTTAATTCGTAGGTGGTTGTCGCCGTGTTTGGAATTATTTAGTGCAATATTGCGGATTTCTTCTTTACACCTTTTACCATCTGTTCTCCATTCTCATCACATCTTACTAATTTTGTTTGTTTTGCTAAACAGCTGCCTCTTTCATTATGTCGGCCAGGCCATTCTGCGAAGATTCGCGTGTAAGTCGCGTGACTTCAATTACAATAAAGAAATCTCACACAAAGAAGTTGGCGCCGTTGCATGACGCCAGAGATTACCCGATCTCTGACAAATGAAATGATTTAAGTGAAATATATAATACTGTCAGTCAGGCCGGCAGGTTGGCAGTCAACAGACAACATACACACACTTGGCGTGTGGCTGACAACAAACAGTGCACTTGTTCCCTCTTTGCTGTTCACAGCATTATGTATTCGTCTGCTTGGTTGTTTGTTTTTTTTTATTATTATTATTTTGTTTTTATTGTTGCCCTTGCAAGCCAGACCCATGTTTTCATTGAAAAATTGTATGTTGTCACCACTCAACTAAAATCTTGACTCACTTGGAAAGCGGCCAATAAGTATATTAATATGTATACATAATTGATATGAGTATTATAAATGCATTTTTGTGCCTGCATGGCCCAATTAACAAATGAACAAATATATATACTAGTTGAAGGGATTGCTGCTTTAGATCGAAATCAATGCAAATAAATCAAATGTATTAGTTTTATACACAAGTCGTTTTTTTTAAACGGTATGTCAAGATGGTTTAATTCCATAAACAAAACTAATTGGATATTTCCATGAAAAATAAAATACTAATGCTTGCGTCGATCGATTTTGGTAATTTAAATATATTCTATTTCATAGCAAACATTAGAGCTAGCTAATAAGTGGATGTGTAGAAAATATTATTTTTTGGAAAATATATCTAAGGGTACAATATTATAATACCATCGAGAATTTTTTTTTTTTTTTTTTTGTATTTTGGTATTAAAGCAATATTGCAAGCCTATTTTACAATACTTGATATACAGCAAATTGTACAATTAAAAAGGGTTTGGTTGAAAACATTTTTGTATTTTACATTCAATACTTTGATCGTACTTAGTCGTAGGCTTAAAGATGTAATTTTTCATCACTCCTGAGTGCTTTCTCATACCCAGTGGCGTAGCCTGGCCAAAACCGGAAGCCACTCAGTCAATTCCTGTAGTGGAGGCCCATTAAAGTTCCATTTAGAACTGCAAATATTTACCTATGCGGTGCGTAATTAGTGTCGTTAAGGACATGCGCAAAGTCTTACCTCCCCTTGGCGCACCTGTTCATTGATTATCTGGGTCTTAGGCTAACGGTAAACAAGCACGCATCGGGCGCAACATTTTCGATTGACACATGTGTGTCGCCGTCGACGGCAATCGCGTGTTGCCAGGCACGGGCGCAAGTTCAACGACACGGACCATGCCCCGCCCTGGGGGTAGGTGGGCGCGACCGTAAGCAACCCCCAAGCACAACACTGATACCAATTCGTTCGTCCTGCTCTCCCCGCGCAATCAAGCGGAGTTCCTTGTGCAAAATACCTGCCCCACACCCTCCCCTCACCAAACCACATCCTCTAGTTTATTTTTGCCGGCATTCGTCAGAAATGGTCGCCGGCTGCCATTATGAAATTTGTTGCCGGCGCCACCGCCAAATCATAGAAATGTGGCGCCAGTTGCCACTGGGCAAGGGGGAAAGCCGAGGGGAGTTTAAATAGTGGAACACACACGCGACTCGTAAAAATATCCTTTGTGGCTGTTGCAAGTGCGGGGTGCGTTTTGACATATAATGACAGGAAGTGACGTCATCGCTGTTCTGGAGGGTGAAATTTTTATTTGCTTGTTTAAGTGCTAGCTAGTATTGTTTTTTGTGGGGGTGAGGAGAGAGGCCGGCCTTTTAGGCATGTAATAAAACATGATGTCATACTTTTAGATATATGAAGGGTCATTGACAGATCGCGTACTAAGTAGGATGAAGCCATACAACGTTAAGGGCGCACTTATCGAATTAAAAATTTTGAAAGGATCTTAATACATGAATATATTTACATATTAGTCGAAAAATTTTGAAATATCTATTTACTTTGCTAAAATTCTTTTAAAGCTTTCTCCATCGATGTACAACTAACTCAACCATGCACTTCTTTAGAGAATTAAGCAAACATAATAGTAATAAAATGTAAAAAGCTTTAAATACAATAAAGCACAGCAACTTTTTTTTACTGCCAAGAAGAAAAACCATAACAGCAATGTATAATAATACAATCAAAGTTTGCCTAGTTCAATGACCCATTTATACTTTACTACTTGGCCTGGATGGACCTGGGCCAAATGCGCACAAGCGAGTCAACTTTCAAGTTGAACGAAGAAGAAAAAACTTCATCATCGTCTGTATTTTGTTCTCTTTACCTTTGCTCACACTTATGTTGCTAAATAGCATTTCGTACAGCAGTTGAATAATTTTGTATTTCATTAATAATGAATAAAGAATAACGAAAAATATAAAAATGTATAAACTAAAATACAGTAAATAATATAAGAAAGGTTTTTCTTCAATTTAAAAACGTTTTTATAAGTACATAAAGTCTTGAAATACATAGATATTTTTTACTTTATTTTTTTCTTTTCAATGCACCATTAACGATCGAATATAAAAACAAGAATGATTCATACCTGATTAAAAAATATTTTAAAAATAAACACTAACACTTTCGAAACAAAATGGCACGCGCATTCCTGAATTTAGACCGCAATTTTTCTCTGGGTGATAAAGCAAGTTGCAGTAGAACAATTTAAAAAAATTTAAATTCAGTTTCAAAATAAAATTCATATTTGCAACAAAAATGTTTTTAATTCCACGATGCTGAGAATCAGCATTAAAAAAAAAAAAGTTAGCTAAGAGAAAGAGCAGAGCAAAGGTCAAGTATAATTGAATAAGAAGTAAAATTGATTTACCCTGCAATATTTAGAACATGGAACAATGTATATACATATCTATATATTTATTTATATTCATATTTTAAGACAATTTGACCAATTAATGAAAGTGAAATGATTTTCAAACAATACAACGTCAGTCGGAATCTAGCGCTTGAATAAATTAATGTTTGTAAATAGACATTTGAAAAATACTACAACAGCAACATTAGTGCAAAAACTGGTTGCTAAAGTGACATCATTTGCTGATTATGATTTAAAAGTTTTAAACTGCGAAGATGGAGCCGTCATTTCCACTCGAGCGCCACATAAATTACAGATGACACATATCACTTAATTTTGGCAAAAAAAAAAACCTTAATTATAGCAATTATAGCGTAAGTCCGCAGCCCAAAACAGAAAATTCAAAATTGAGAGCGCAGCTTAAGGTGTGGTAATAAAAGTTCTGCTCTTTCGCGCGCGTTTTCTCTCTGTCTCTGGTTTTCTCTCTCTCCCTGTCGTACTCATCATGTGATGCAAAACAAATGTCAACAAATCCGATTGCAAGTTGTCAGCTGGCTGAACGTGGAGCAAAAATAGAGAGCTTGAGCGAGAGAGACAGGGGAGAATAGAATGAGCGTTGGCAATCATTCACAATTATCAATGCACATTTTGAAACGCGAACCTTTGTTGTCCACAGATAAACACGCCGAAGCAAAGTTGTGTTTGCTTCTCGGCACGTTTGTTTACTTTTCACTTGACTTATCGTTATCGATTGCATTGAGAGTATACGACTCTTGGAAAAAAAAAAAAAGGAGAAAAACTCACCTTAAAACAGAAATTTTTGCGCGTTTAATACTTTTCAATGTATTTTCTGTGAGTTTTCTTTTTCGCCTGCAAATGGAAAGAGAAAACACCTCATAAATAAGGGGACACAAAAACGATTTCAGTATGTAATTTACAAAAGTTCAATGAGCCAACAAATATTCCAACATTTTATGGCCTTTGTCCCAACAAACTGACCACAAAATGCATTATTTTTCCTCTTTTTTTCTCTAGCGCGTTTTCAAACATTACACAAACTGGGCAAAAAGTAAAACAGAAAATTATTGATGCCGCGCTGTTGCTGCGCTGCTGTCGTCCGCAACGACGCGACGCTGAATGATGTCATGCTAATATTTTTAGCTAGCGCGCGTTTAAATATTTTTGTATAACTGTTTGTTGTTCGTGTACATACACAAGTATATAGGAAGGGGGCGTGCAAGAGCGACAGAGTACGAGCACAGCAAACAAAATAATTAAAACCCTCGATGGTGTCAGGCTGGCAGGCATATACGGCAATTCCGGCGTTTCCTTTTACACATACATACACATGTATACAGGTGCTTTTATTTCAATATAGCCGGCACATTTAACAAATTTGTAATTTAATTTCATATTACACTTTCTACATATTTGCATATTAATTACAAACATAGTAAAACTGATATATTATGTGTACTTTTAATCAAAATGCTGTCCATACACTTTTTTTTAGACAAGATGAAAAATGTAATTCTTTTATAAAACATAATAGATAGATTTGACTCAAGAGAAATAAAAGTAACCATAATTCGAAAAACTAGATTGTATTTAAGCGCATTTTTTATACAATACAGACAAACTAGAAAAATGTCTATAAATTTGAAAAAATTGTAATTATTAAAAAATAATTTTAATAAATTGTAGAGTGTAGCAACTGTAACGAAACTTTAGGCCATGTTGCGTTTCTGATATAATAAATATACCCACCACGCATTCGATACGGGCATATTTTTCGCTTTCTGCGTTCAGTATTTTTTAATGTTTGTAACCAAATTACAATTGAAATCATGCAATGCCACACAATATGCTGAATAATGATGGTGCAGAGAAAAGGAATATATAAAGAGCAATTTCAATAATAATAGTAGGTAATAATAATGCGTGTATTGCATGAATTGCAGCTGCTACTGGTGTTAATTTACAATTTAATTTAGAGCCTCTCAACTGAATAATAGTACTTTTGCGGTCGAACATGCAAACCATTTTTCATTCACACAAGCCGACTTACAGTGGGATCAGCTGCCATTTTTCTTTGCAAAAAACACAACTACTGAATCAAAATTTAACAGGGATTTTTTAAAGAATTTCCCAGGCTTTGAAATGAGTATCTTATAACCTTTGAAATCGGATAAGTTAATATGCCCGCAAAGTTGGAGACGGTTTTATATTTAAAATACACGTTAAAAATTATGCATTTGTATCAAAATAACTTCTTTTTAAGTACAATTTCTTTTTGCAAATTTTTCCCATCTCGTAAATTTCTGTACTTGTGTGGAATTCTCTACCCATTTTATTAAGACTTTTCATTTGGTTTTTGATTTTTGCACCGTTTTTCGAGCAAAAGTGCCACTGTGCGACGTCAAAAAGTCTGGTCCGGGATGACTAAAGACTCGCCGGGTTTCTTTTGGTTTTGGTTTCGGTTATATGTTGTTTAACAGCCAGATATAAAAGTTATGCAAGTTATGTAAGCCATTGGAATCGAGCATCGTACCATTCGTGAGCTTCACTTCTTGCATTATGAATTAATTTATTCACCGTTTGGCTAAGACCTAGTGCTTCTCTGCCTATTGTTATTGTGGCTCTTTGTTATGGCGTTTGCAGTTTTTTTTTTTTTTTGTTTTTTTGTTACAATATTGGCCAACGACTGACAATAGTATGAAAACTGGATTTCTAATGACAATTTCGACTATAACTTGATGATATAATACGACAAAACTATGAATAAATATTAACGTGAAATGTTTGCGAGCCGGTTGTTGGGTCGAACATAGTATTGTTCTTCTATGTACTATATCATAAGTTAACCTAAAATATAACCAAATACTCCTAACTATATTTTTCTCTTTTTAAATATGTTTGGTAAAAATTTTTTAGATTCTTAACAAAATACTATTATTTCTAAAAAAAAAAATTGTTTAATGTCTCAAAATTTTAAATCACATCAAAACCTATTTTCACGGATGTGACAAACTAGGTTCAATCAGATATGTGACTTGGTCAACTGTCAAGGCAAAGCCTAACAATATTAAAAACCGTTTTATTGTATCTATTTACTTGCAAATTGCATTAATTACAAACAAATTGTGGCAATTACCGACAATTTTCCCACGCCCACACAGGAACTAATGAAACAAAATTAACCCAAATATCCCAATTGAAATTTGGTTCACTCGGAGAGAACAAAAGAAAATGATAATAACAGTCATATACTCTTAATTCAAGACAGTTTCAATTGCTGTAGCCCAGACAGAGCCGAGATGCACAACAACAACAACAACAACAACAACAACAACAACAACAACAACGACAACGACAGCAGCACAGTTGCATCTTTGTTTTTCTTTTTTAAGCCTTTTTCGTGGCAATTGTCTACATTTTTTGTTTGCTACTCAGCCTGTTCTTTACCCTTCACTCTCTCTCTCTCTCTCTCTCTCTCTCTCTCTCTCTCTCTCTCTCTCTCTCTCTTTCTTTCTACCTCTTTTCTCACAAGCCTTGGTATGTATAATTAACAGCATTGTCGTCGTGCCTGAGCTTTTGCAGGCGTTGCTGCTGCTCCCGTCTGTCTGTTTGTCTGTTGTCTCGTCCCTGTCCCCGCATATTGTGCTTTTCTCTTCTTCGGGTTTCTTGATTTTTCTTACAAGATTTATTTTGTGTTGTGTGTCTGTCTGTTGCAACTGTACATTTGTCCGACGTCTTTGAGCTGTTATTGTTGTTGTTTTTATTGATGAGCTGCAGTTGTTTAGCCAGCAGCAGCATCTCTTTTTAATCTTGCTCACATGTATAGGTGTGTGTGTGTGTTTTTATATGACTCTGAAGCTTGGCACGTACGTACGTTTCTTTATTTATGCATTTGTCTGGCTCTCTCCCTTCCTCTTTCGCCGCATGCATTTGCCTCAAGCCAAAGACGAGTTTACTTCTCCTCTGTTGCTGTAGCTGATTTCTTGTTGTTTTTAACGTTTATTTTCCACACGTTGCTCTTTAGATAAATTGTTTGGTTTTAGGGAGGGCGGCGGCAACGGAGTTGCCGGATTGCCGCGATTGGGGTGAAGCGAACGAAGGTCCAATTAATCAAAACGAACGTCACAATTATGCACTTAATCTCCAAACATTTTGTATCAATTAATCACTGCGCTGACACACGAACGTTCACAAAGTGACGTCAGTCAATGGGAAATTAGATAAGCAGCACGCTTGAGTAAACAATTTTCAATCAAAACACATTAGCTTTCTGTTTTCACTTCTTCCCTCGATTATTCAAATGGCAGTCACTTATACTTATAAAAGAGCAGTCCCTCAATCAGGAGAAACCTTTTATATCAAAATCAATTGCATTTTAGCTCTTATCGAGTTGTTTTTCTATTATTTTCGGATTCTGTTCTACATCCGTCACATGCACAACCAACAATAACAAAAATTAAAACCAAAACTAATTGTATTTCGCATTCAAACATTTGTTGTCGCTGCTTTTCTAGGTTGCCTCACAATTGTTTACAGTTTTAACTATACACTTCCTCTCACAAGCAAACATACAAACACAGGGACTAACACAGACATCTCTCTCTTTCTCTTTTCTCTTCTCTTTCGTTCATTCATTCACCAGTTTGATTTGTCACTTGAACTAGGTGTAGTAGCGGAATATGACAACACTTTTTTTTCTGTTGTTTGCTTTACATTGCTATTCTCACCCACCCGAAAGCGTCACGGGTTGCTTTTGATTCAACCTGTTGAAGTTCAATTTTTGCAGTTCAGTTTTATAGTCTCTGTATTACAAACCAATTCAACAAATGATTCACTTTTCGCACTTATTGTTCATTTGAAATCAGTGCAAAAAAAAAAAATTACTAAAAAATGGGGGCAACAAAAAAATATATAAACACATACAAAATTCGGACTGAACAGCGTTGTGATAAAGAAAAAAATACAGGCAACATTGAAATAAATTATAAAACTCATCAAGTGTGTGTATGTGTGTGTGAGTAGGAAGCGCAAATAGCAAATTCGAATTAGCAACAAAAGGCAGCAAATTTCATTAGAAAATGCGCGGTATGACGTCATTGGACAGTATAATACCTACCGACTTTTATCATGCGATAATATAATAAGAGTCTATGCTTGATTATTTTTGTTACACATAACAATTTGAAATGGTCGAAAACAGAGGTCTATAATCAATCTCAAATATTGAGGTAAACTACTTTATTTCATATACTTCAATATAAAATATTAATAACCCTTTCAAGATCGTTTGCTTCAAAAATATTTAGACATCGACATTTTAATACGATCTTTCTCTCTGTCTCCGACTGCTCACAATTAAACTAGTAAATGAGGTTAACTGGCGACTGGCGAAAGAGCTTAAAGCACGCACATTCTAATTACAACTAGGCAACTACAACTACAACTACAACTACAACTACAAGTCCAACTAACTGGAGATCAGAACAGAACGCTGCGCCAATTCCGATTAGATTGTGGAAACAGTGTAGACACTTTGTATTTGAATCAGACAAGTCAAATGCAATAGATGATGTGGCCACACTGTTTTAGCGGTTAACCGATTAACGATTAATTCGTTAATGGCTGCCAAAGTGCATAACGGCTATTGCTTATAAGGCCTCTAAAACTCAAACTGGCACACGAGACACAGCGCAACGTCTGCTCGGCACCCGGCCACCGCCTCTCCCGTTCCGTCTATTCTGTCATTCTTCAATAAACAAGTTTTCAATATTTACAAATCTATTTATCACTTGTTTTGCACCAAAAAAAAAAACTAGGTTTTGCGCAAAATTGAATGCAAAAGGCAAAGCAGCAAAACAAAAACTAGCAAAGAAACTCTACAAAAGTAGGTCACAGTCGAGATTGCGAAACTTGTAAACAGATGCAATTTATCAGCAAAATGCATTAGACACGCATCAGCGTAGTTGTGTGTAAGACAGAGAGAGTCGGAGTCAGTTTGTGTACTGATGATAAAGGCGGCATTTATAATCAGAAACCTGTATGATGACATATGTCAGACACGAATAGAAAGCTAAAGGCAAATGCAAAAGATCTCTCCCAAGCTGTGCCACCCACCCAATGTGAGAGAAAGAGCGAGCGGGAGAGAGCACTCAAAAGTTCTTAATAGTTCACGAGTCGAAGAAAATACGTTCCGCCGCGCTAAGACCGAATATTGAGCGTAAAGCATAGCACACAAAATACACTCTCCTACGGAATGTGCTTGACCAATCCCAAAAAAATTGTATATATATTGTATATACAGTTGAATACGAAAAATTGTTGGTGCGAGCTAAAAGATGGCGTCACCGGTCAAACGGCAACCACGCATAACAGTAAACAGCACGATGTCTGCGCTTTACTCTTAAATAAAATCAACCGACAAATGTACATAATTTAATTAATATCACACAAACTTGCATATAAATCAAATAAAAAAATGTATGAAGGTATAGACAAGCTCGCACTCACACTGTATGTTTCTGCCCCTGCTTCCAACTTTGACGTAGTCCTCGCTGTCTCTTTTCGCTTGCTCGTTCTTATTGCGTGCTGCTGCTGGGACGTCGTTTACACAAACACAGACACAGGTTCGTCGAAACAGACAAGCACACGCGTTCGGTTTTCGGCTTCTTTATGTACACGCATACATATAGTAAATAGGTGGGGGAAAAAGAATTTTATGAAATTAATTTATTTTTGTTTAGGAACAATCATGAAGTGCACTAAATCAATTAATGGCATTCAATGTCGCCTGCACTTCAGACACGACTCGGTTTATAACGGCGTTTTTAACAGTGGCGGGTCTTGCTAACGGCACTTGCACAGAATACGTTAACCACGTTTACCCTTTTTCTTCACAGAACGCTTTCTACGCACAATCACCGAATATTGAACTTTAATTAGCTAAAGTTGTCTATATAGTATAATTTTAAGCAAACACCAACATTAAACATTTATTTTCTTTTTATAAAATTCTTATTACTGTAACGCACACGTCCGTCGTCCACGAGCGCACGTTAACAACAAAATGAAGAGCGAGAGCGAGAGAGTGCTCACACTGGAAGCGGTCGCGAAGGGCAGTGTTGGTAAATGTCAAGTGGGCGTAGCGATTTTTAATGTCAAGAAAGACGCATACTTTTAACACAGACAATTGGTTTTATTTTTTCTTTATACGATTCATAAAAATAAAAAATTACTCTCTGAATCAATTTTATGCATCAATAATGTGAAAATGGCTCAGTAATCGCGCAGCAAATGCACAGTTTTCGATTTGTGCAAGAGCGCGAGCGAGATAACTATAGTGTCACTGGCGCTCTCTGGAAAATGACCGCAAAGCGGCCTGGAAATCATATCATCCTGCAACGCCCAAATAAAAAGGGAATATATGTACAATGTATGGCGGTGTGTGTATGTTGGTAACAACGAATATGACGATCAAAGCATGCGTGAAAAAACAGCGCCGTACGTGAAGTATAAGAAAGTCCTGACGTGTTGACCACAAAAATGCTACACTTTTAAGTATTCTGACGGCCGTACAAAAAAACTATGTCAATTAAGTTAACCGCATATGCATATGTACGTCGATTATGTCATATTATTTATTCGAATACAAGCACACACGCGCACACAAACGCAATTAACACTTTGGCGGCGTCTCCGTCACCGGCATGCCGTGAAAAAATCGATTAGTGCGCTGCGACTGCGATGCTTACGAAAACACAGTTTAAGCATGCAGAACGTGTCCTCGAATAATTAGGGGTCGTAACACGTTTGCTTAAAATTTTATCAAAATGAAAAACACTCTTACACTTTTTAAATGCAATAATAACACTGAAAATCACAGCGCGACGTGCGTGCGTTTCGCTTCGGCTTCGGCTTCGTTTCTAAGTGACAGTGTGACCGGGTGTTCGCCCGCCAAAGTGCACTAAAAATGCAGACAGCCAATCGATAAACACAAAATCATCTTATGTAATAGCTCTGTTAGTGAGTCTGTTAATTTCAAATTTCGATAATAGTTGTTGTAAATAACATGGGAAAATACACAAATATATTTTTTCTGTAATTATAATAGATTATAATTAACTTTGGTATTAGCAAGTATATGCTTGAGATAATTTCCTAAATCACAATAAAATATAAATAAATATTAAAAAAAAATTAATATAAATTATTTTGTCATTTTCTTTTATTTCTGGATTATTTGCAAACCCAGGGACATTACTAATTAAACTTGTGCATAAACATATATAATTATAATAGTATTTGCCGTAAGAAAACCAGCTGGAGCTCAGCTGTTTTAGGACGTTAACAGCAATAATTCAATAGAATTGAAATGAATATAAAGTGAGCTTAAAGCACAGAACTGGAAACGGACTCGATGATCTCGAAGGCGGCCGAAATGTCCGTTACGTCCAGCAGACGATTGACGGCAATGCGGAGGCTGGGACGAACCGGCTTGTGCTCCCTGTTCTGCAAGTAGGCGGCTTCCACGACGGCCAAGCCCCGTTCAATGCACTGAATAAAAGAGAAGAAACATCATTTAAACCAAGCGTAATTAACAATAACAGCCCGAATGCTACCTTGTCCGCCACCTGGGTGAGCAGCCTGCTCTCCGACTCGAAGCTGTCGCGTTCCTCGGCCACGTACAAATGCTTGACCGGCGACAGCTCGTCGCCGCCCAGTTTCAGTTTGCTGAAGCGTTTGAATTGTGCCTGCACCTGGCTCGCTTTCTGGTGCAGCTGCTCGAAGATGTGCGGCTCGCGTTCGAAGCGATCCAGGGCTGAAATCGCCGCCTGCGTCAGCATTGGCGGCAGCGAGGCCGAGAAGATGTAACCCAAGCCAGACAACCGCTGGTGCTCGGCTATGAAATGCGAGCCCACGCAAAAGCCCCCAATGGTGGCCATGGCGCCCTCCATGCTCGCCGATATCAGATCAATTTCGTCGCGCTGCAATCAGAAGCCGTTATTTCGTTCCAATAAACGTTTTCCATGCGGCGGCCACACTTACGTCCACAGCAAAGTGCTCGGTTAGGCCGCGACCCGTCTTGCCCAGCGTGCCAAAGGATATGCTCTCGTCCATAAAGAGGCGCAGCTTGTACCGCTTGCGCAGCTCGACCAGCTCCGGCAACGGGCACAGCTTGCCCGTGTTCAGATAGATGCCCTCGACGACGAGAAAGCGACGCGTCTTCTGTGCCTTCTTCGGGTTCTTCTGATCGCGCTTCTCCTGCTCCGCCAGCAGGCGCTCCAGATCCTTGACATCGTTGTGCTTGAAGAAGACGACGTTGCTGCGCGAGGCGTCCAAGCCCTTCTGTATGGCAAAGTTGACGGCCTCATCGCTGCAAAAGAGATTACCGATTATTTATAGATCGTAGATCTCTGGATAATCCTGTGCAGGATCTCCAACTCACACAAATATGATGTCGCCGCGCTTGGCGTAGGCGGGTATCGCACTGGCCACTGTCGAGAAGCCGTACGAGTACACAATAGCCTCCTCCAAGTTCATAAACTTGGCCAGACGCTCCTCCAGGGTCAAGTGGACATCCATGGTGCCGTAAAAGCCACGCGGACCGCACGAACCGACACCATATTTACGCAGAGTCTTGCACGCCTCCTCCAGGATGTTCTCATCCTCGAGGAAGCCCAGGTAGTTGTGCGAGCCCAGGTTCAGGCAATCGTGTCCGTCGACAACAATACGCTTGCCGACCTTCGACTGGACGAGACGTGTGCGCAGCAGCGGATGGGTCGGATCCGTGTCCGCCACCAAGGGCTCCGGCTCGTACTGCTCGATCAGATACTCCTCCTGCTCCTTGGAGAGGCGGCGGACGCCCCGTCTGTGCAACAGCAGCCATATAACTGTGATCACCAGCAGCGATTCCAGCACCAGCGCAAAGGATGGCGTCTGCGTCCAATATTCAACATCACACATTACAATTTCCGTTACATTTTCACTGGTTACTTACATTGCGAAAAATACTGCCGATTTCGTTAAATAGCTGTATGCCAATCATTTTCCGTTCTGTTCGCTGCAAGTGGGAAAAATCAATTAAAAAAGTCACGCCGTCTCAATTGCCGCATGCGTCATTCGAACATTTCTTATCGCACTTGCGTGTCTTGCACACTCCACACCTCACCTCAGTGAATTAACAGGTGTGTATGCGTTTCCGGTATGCTGGGCTTTAGATAAAATTCCCATAAAACGCATTCACATAAAGTGGCGTGCGGATTGTCTTTATGTTTATGAAACTATTAGATTGCGGGTGGGCAGCTTATCGATTTATATCGAAATCAACTCGATAACGCGCTGCTCGATCTTCGATTTGCAGCGCATTCAACGAACTTGATCAAACTTAACGAACGTAATCAATTATTCTTATCGATAAGCACACCGCATTAAATATTTATTTTCTGTTTATTAATATTAACTAAAAATGTATTTATATTTGTGCTAAATTATACTTATATTTCATGATCCAAACTGTATTTTAAAGAGCACGATAATAAGGCAGCGGACGAGTCTGTTTTATGGAGTTGTCTTTCAGAGGGCGAACCGCGCAACATTTGTTCAGCTAAGGCAATGTTCAAACTACCTTACACGATTTTAGAAAAAGTTGCATAAATTTTGTTACAATTAAAATTTTTTTACATACTTCGGATTTTCGCTTCGGAATAGGATTTGTAGAATTCCAGAATCTAAAAGTTGGCATCATCTTTCCCGTTGCTTCCTTTGTACTATAAAATATAATCCAAACTCACTCCCCACCCGACATTTTTGAATAAAAAACACTCGATATGTTTTCATTTTTCGTTTTGTATGTTGTATATAGATTTATTTGTTAAATTTAATTTTGTTTTTGTTTGTCTTCCAGCATTTTGTTAATGTATAAAAAATAAAACAATAATGATAATTAAACGTTAAACAAATTGTACTGTCCTAGATACGTATAGCCGAAAGATGTATATTAATGTGTTCCTTTATTGCTTTCTTAGAGCCAGAAAAAAAATGCTAATTGGCGAAAACAAAATATTTATAAACCATTTCATATTGCTCAATTAATATAAGTTTAGTTTAGAAATGTCGCAGGGACACAAATTCTAGCAAGTAAATATATGATTTGTTAAAATCAACAGTTTCTTTATAATTCACAATTCTTGTAGTTAGTTTTTTTTTTCTCGATATATTTTGTTTTCTTTCTAATTTAGATAGCAAGAAACTGTTGTTAAGGTTACCTTTGTTTGGACTTTCCAGACGCTTAAAAACTCGCTACACTAAATTTATGTTCGCTTCTGTTTGCCTTGTGTTATATTTAAAAACTAACATTTGAAGTTGGTTTCCATCTTGTTACGTGTTTGGGGATGTGTGGTGTGTTGTGGTGTGGTATGTTTGTGGCGTGGTGTGTTTGTTATTCAAAATGAAAGTGGCCTTGCGACGGCAAAATAAGTGCAATCCTCCTGCTCTTATTTCTTGTCGACGCCCGCATTGGACTGTGTAGAGTATGAATATTGAGACCAATAATGATTGGTGGCACCGCCATCATTATTGCCAGTGGCGACCGTAGTGTTGCCCGCACTACCACCGGCATTATTGGCCGCTGCTCCCCCGGCGCCCTGCTGTTGCTGTTGTCGCGGCACAGAAAATTAGAGTTTTTGGATTAGAGACCACTCAAGGTTCATTGGAGTTTGCGCCGCCCGCCTTGGCTTACCTGCCACCAGGACATCCATTGCTGTTGCTGTTGCTGTGGATCAGCACCTTGCCAGGCTTGCTGCTGCTGCTGCTGCTGGTTGCCATAACCTGCTTAGAATACACACATAACCGATTAGCCTTAACCTTAACCACTCCATCGACTTCGGCCCCCGCTCAACTCTTATTGGAACTCGCTCCATTAACCACCATCATAAAAGAATTTGCATTCAATGTTAAGGAAGAATTTTATTAGCGGCGCGACAACAGAGCGAGTTTTCTATAAATAAGCAGTTGCCGGGTCTCTGCCGGGTCGCTACCTACCCTGCATCTGGTTATAGTTCCAGTATTGTTGCTGGCCCGCGGTCTGTTGTTGTTGCTGCTGCTGCTGTTGGTACTGTTGTTGTGGCTGCTGCTGCTGCTGCTGCCAGACGCCGGGCTGTTGATGCTGCTGTTGCGTCTGCTGCTGTTGCTGGTGCTGCGCGTAGGTGCTCCACTTGCCACTAAGCGCGGACTGCAAGCAATCAAGGCAACAATTGAAATACAAATATGCGACGCTCAGAGAGATTGGACCTACCTTGGAGCCGGTCTGCTGGCCTCCGCTCGACTGCTGCTTGTACTGATCGTAGCCGGCTTGAACCGAGTTGTTGCCGTATTTGGGCAGCGCTTGTACAGCTGAACGCTCATAGCCACCGCGACTATCTTCTTTGGTGTCGCGGTGGCCATGCCGAAAATCCCGTTGTTGATGGTTACCGCCGCCGGAGCGATAGCTGCTTTGGCTGCTGCCTCGGTTGCGGTCGTTGCTGCCTAAGCGGTTGCGATCATTGGCGCCGCGATCTCGATCGCGGTAATCTCGAGAGCTGCCGCCGCCCCCATAGCCGCGATCATCGTAGCCACTCCGGCGATTGTTCTGCATCCAATTCTGCTGGCCACCGCCACTGCCTCCACCGCCGCCGCCGCCGCCGCTGCCGTAGGCCCGATTACGATTATCATAGCCACGACTGCCACCGCCTCCGCCGCCGCTGCCGCCGCCGCCACCGCCGCCATAGCCGCGGTCATCGTAGCCGCTTCTGCGATTATTTTGCATCCAGTTTTGTTGGCCGCCGCCTCCGCCGCCACCGCTGCCATAGCTACGATTGCGATTGTCATATCCTCGACTTCCACCGCCGCCTCCTCCGCCGCTGCCACCGCCGCCGCTGGAGTAGCTGCCTCCACCGCTGCCGCCGCCGCCGCCGCCGCCGCCACCGCCGCGTCTCGAGTCGCTCCAGCGACTGTCGTGTCGCTGACCGCCGTGATCACGGCGCCTCTCGTCGAAGTAACGATTGCGATGTCGGTCGTCACGGCGATAATTGTCGCGGCCGCCGCGCGATCTCTTGTCACGCGACCTGTCCGCATCGATGGCCTTCTTGCCCTTCTCGTTGTACTTCTTGACCTCAGCCTTGGCCTCGTCGCCGTTCAGCTCCGTGTAGATGATGTCATCGAACCAGCCGAACTCCAGCGAGGGTAGCGTGAAATTGGCTGCAAAAAGATTGTGCATACGTATTATGATAATGACTGCATTGTGCAACACTGGCAAAAGTTTTATCAATTTTACACATTACACTTTAAAGAGAGAAAGGAGCAGGAAGTGAGGCTGGTTTGGCTGGGAACGTGTAAAAAAATGGGTGACTGAGAATCGATGCAAAATTGGGAATGGTTATTTTTAATATCGGACTAAATTATTAATAGTGTCTTTAAGCCAGACGAAAATTGGTTTGGACATAATATCAGACGGAAATGATTTGAAATATTTATAAATATCGGACAAATATATTTATGTTACCCCAAATGACAAGATGTCGCACAATACACAAACTTGACTGAAATATGGTTAATCGGACCAAAATGAAATAATGTGGTTAAAATACACGTCTTGCAGCTGGGTGTTCTGGATGTTTCAAGGTGAATTATCAATAATGAAGAATAAAAAATGAATTAAAAGATGCTTAGAATTACAGTAAACAGTTACAAATACATAAGAGAATGCAGCTGCTTACAAACTAAATAAATACGTTACATTATAAGCATTATACATTAAATATTTTTTCTCAATATATTGTATATGTATGTACATATATATTTTTTTGTATGCACTAATAATTGCCGCTTTCGATAGATACATTATACAAATGTTTTTTTTCGTATTTTGTTTTTTTTTTTTTATAGTTTCGTTGCTTGGTTGTGGTGGACAATATTTACCTCGTAAGTTATTTATTGTTGATTCTTTAACTGTAAAAGCATTTCCCTTTTCCTCTTTATCGGCGATGCGACGTTTCAATTCATCTTCGCCGGGTATGCAAACAACCGCAATACGCTTGAAGTCGCTAAAACCTTTCATTTTACGTCGCTGGGCCGAGGCATACGCATTCGTCTACAAGAATATTACAGTTGTTGTTGTTGGTTGGTTGGTTGTTTGGTTCAATTGGGTTGATTGGTTGTTGTTTACTGGTTGGTGGGCGGTAGTTTGTTGGATGTTGCGTTGGTTGTACATTTTGTCGGGTGGCAAGCCAGTTGAGAAACACGTTGATGATCGCAGTTTGCTGGGCCCCCTGGCGACGTCGTCGAGCCCTCGCTTATAAACTAACACATACCTGATTTCTTCATATATATATATATATACAAACACACACGCACGCCCTCATGCACACCCAAGGGTGCGCGTGTGTGCGTGTCTAGTCACCTTCAACTCCGCCAGGGAGTTGTGGCGGGCCGCATAGATGTAATACATCGACTACAAATATGCCCGCTCGACAGATATATATTGGGGTATTCTGCTTCGGAATGGCAGAACGAAACAACAGTTGACTTAATAATTTGTAATAGCAAGATTTAACATATTTATATATATATATATATATATATTATATATACATATATGGCAGTGGTGACTGCCGGCCTCTGTTAGAGTAGATGGCATTTAGAGAGATAGAGAGTAGGTATAGTAGATACTAATACGATTGAGATAATACTATGTGATAAGATTGTTGACGAACGATTTCGCTGTTTGGATTTGGAATTGTGTGTGTGTTTTTACTTACAGTGGCTTCCTTGCCGCACGCTCTCTTCCATCCTTCTGACATTAATAGATATATACATTACATTTTCTGCAACTTTTACTCCATTTCCATCTCCATCTCCATCTCCATCTTCTCTTCTCCATCTCTTCATCTTTAACACTGCCCTCCTCTACAGTCAACTGTTGCACCTAAAACTTAAGCTTAAGCAATACAAATACAAATACTTACACTCACACACTTATTCAAGCTAATTATCGGATCAACTTAGGACATAACACATACCTGACACCTTTAAGGGTTGGCGCCACATTTGGCGCTTGGGCTTTCTCCCACATTCTCATTTATACATGAGCAATAAAATGCATATTCAAATTTACAAAACAAAAACATAAACAAAAAATTGATTGTAACAGATCCTTTCAGGGACCTGGGCGTGACATACGTATGTACATATGTCATCATCAACGCATAATTCTCGCTTGTTTCGTGGTTTGGTTTTCGTTCGGTTCTTTGTGTTTTATGTTTGTTTGAGTGTGCGTTTGTGTGTATGTGTGTGTGTGTATCTGTGTTGTTTGTGGTGTTTCAGTGTAAGGGTCATTTGTTTGATGTTTTACCTGATCGAGTATAAAATTGCGACGCCGCTTCATAGCAATATCTTCCAGGCCACCTAGGCTGTTCAAACAGATCTCGTACACCTTATCCCATCGACCCTTGTGCACAGTTTTGCGCGATTCGCCATCAATCTACAAAGCGAAAATAAATCCAATTATAGCCAATGATAAACAAAGAATTTGCCAAAAACAATCACAGAATCTTTGACTTTACATTTGTACACAAAATACTCCCGTATCAAACATCTGAATAAAGATTAAGAAACCAATTTTATGGGAATATAAATACACGTTACAACATTGGTTCACATTACTACATTGGGTTCAAAACGTAAATATAATTGTTTACAAACAACAAAAATTTATAAAACAATGTAGAATATCTAATATACAGTTTCAGCAAAATTGTAGAAATAAACCAAACCTACAAAATTTTTTGTATTTGTTTAAAAGCGTCACTAATTATATTATTATTGCTAATACAAAACACTTTACGGAAACGTTCTTTTAACGTCACAGTTATTTATTCAAAGTATCAGTTTCCGAATATATTTAAATAAATAAGCAATTTGCTTTTTCATAAATACAGACGAGGTCTCCGAATATATACACTTGTATGTTTTCTAATATCTTTTGGTAGCATCTAACCTTTACACCAACAGGATTTCTCGAGTTGGGAGTGAGTTGAATTGCATTATTTTCATATTCGGGGCGATATCCAAAATATTCTTAATCTGCTTATGCTTCACGAGTTCTATTTTCTGATAGATGCTCAAAAAACCGGGAAAAAACTGTTAATTATCGATAAGAAAACAAGACAAGTTATCGATAATTTTAAATAAACGTGATCTGCGTATACATACACGAACTTTTATAGTCGGACGGACAGGCTGACGACTGACCAAGAATATATATGCTTTATGGGGTCGGATATGTCTACTTTTAACTGTTACACAAGACCTATATACTCTTTTTTATCCATTTGCAGGGTATAAAAATCCAAAATTGGAGTAAGCTCAAACGAACTACTGAAAAACAATGGGATTATACGTTGTTGAGACTTGAATGAACTACTAAGAGCTCTATTATTTAAATGAACGGTAATCTGGGAAATAGTTCGGTCATTGGTGGGAGCTAAATTGAGTGAAGTCGACACGACCCTACTAGTGAAGAAGAAAGAAGAGCTATCAAAAAATGTTGCCATGTTAATCTGGGAATGCCCAGAATAGTTTTCGTGTTTCAAGTGTCTATTTAGGTGTTTCTGCATTATCATTGGGTTGACACTTACCGTCATTTTGGCTATCAAGGAGTCGGGTCCAATGGTCTCATAACGCTTGTCGGGGTTCTCTGCGACATGCTTCTGTGTCCAGTGTGTTTTGCCAGCACCTGGCAGACCAACAAGGAGGATAACCTCGCATTCTTTGCGCGATGCAGCGCGCTGGGGACCGGCAACCAGTTGCTCGGTCGGCACCAAAGCTATCAGAACATAGCCGGCTAGCAGGGCGACGGTTTCACGGGGCACAGGTACGACATCCTCGTACTCATCTTCGGCCGGCTGGGACTTGTCAACTGATGACTTGTCTGCCTCTGAATCGGGTTTGGCGCGCTTATTTGGCGATGGGCCATCCTCATCTTCCTCATCAGCATTGGCTGCCGCTTCATTGTTCTTGGCGGGCTCCTTAGCTGATGCTTCCGGCTCGGCGGGAACCTCTGAATCCTCTGGGGCTTTTTCGCCATCGGTTGGGCTATCGCCATTGGCAACAGCTGCTGGTTCAGTAGTTACCTCAGTTGGAGCTTCTGCTGCTTCCTCAGCTGCAAGGAAACAGAATTTATAATTTGAACATACTTTGTACATTTTTCGTATAACTCACCAGGTTCCATGGCCTGATCCTGCGTTGCCTCAGCGGATTCAGCTTGCAGTGCCTGCTCCGACTTGGTGTCTTCCTCGACGTCGGCCTCTTTAGCCTGCTCCTCCTTGGTGTCGCCACTGGTAACTTCGGCGCTTTGGTCAGCTTTGTCATCCTCCTCGGATTGCTCGGTAGCGGGTGGCTTGGCTTCATCGTCCTTTTTCTCGGGCTCATCGTCGTCGGCGGTTGCCTCGTCGAGCACCTTCCACTTCTCACCATCGTTGTCATCATCTTTGTGCGATTCGGCACGCTGCTTGCGTCGCTTGCGCGTCGGTCGATCGGCATTCACGAGCAATTGTTCCGCATTGGCGAAGTTAACTGTGTAGTCATAGCCCTTGGTGACAATATGTGGAAAGAGGGCGCCATCCTCCCCCAGAGTGCTCTTCTCAAACTCATGGGCAATACCAAGATCCTCGCCATTCAGCGTGTATTTAATGTTACACGGCGTACTGTCCAAGTCCAAGTAGCAGGCAATCACATCGTCCAGCTGATACGGTTTGCCGTAATCCTTGAACTCGCCATTGTTGGCTTTTCGACCGCTCTCACAATAGCCATAGGAATGTTCAGCTTCGCCCAGTAGCAACGACGTCTGCGGTGATGAGAAGCCCACGCGAAAGCCGCGCACTTGTGGCTCATCACGAAAATGATGCGAGTTTTCAAGCACCGACTCCTCCGATAGCTGCACCTCAAAGCACACCTTGCCCTCACGCACGCCATAGTTGGCACGTGCGCCTGACCAGATCAGCGAATAGATCTCTGAGCTGAGAGGCTTTGCCGTTGTAAAGTTTGACGCATCGATGCGCAGATGCAGATCCGAATCAACTATGTGTAGGGAATAAAGATAAGTAAGAAGCGAAAACCAATTAGCGCACAGAACATTGAGGATTGCTAAAAATGTAATATATCTATTATAGCACTCTTTTTTTTTTGTTGTATACTTCAGTAAATGCTCGGTTGTAAAATTGATTCTAATTTTCAATATTTCATATTACATTTTTTAAATCAATAATGAAACGGTATTTCAAGAGAGTATTTGTGTTTAAAGTTAAGTAATTTAAATAGATTAATTTCATAGCTTTATCAAAAAGGGTTTAAAATGGAAAAATAAATTAACAATGGATAGAACTAAGACAAATCCTTCTCCATACACTAGCCTGAGATTCAAGCTCATAATCAGAATATAGTTTATTTAAACATGTATGAATTTCTAAATTCTATAGAATTTTAATTTAAAATCAAAAGATATTTTCTCATATAAATTTCGTATTTCCATACAATCCCTTTTTTTCTTCAAAGTTTTAACTGCATATTTATACTGATGTCAAATAAATAATAATATACAATTTATTTTTTCTACTTACACCAGCTAAGACCCACTTGCGACTCTTCCATTGTGGGCTCGTCCTCGGCCACTGTGCGTTCCTCGGCAGCTGCTCCAGCTTTTGAGTCGCGCTTGTCGCCGCTGCGACGCTTTGGTGAGCGCGAGCTGCTGCGGGAGCGCGTGTGACTGTGGGAACGTTTGCGCCGCTCATTCGATTTTTCTTGCTCTTGGTCCTTGTCTTCCTGTTTATCTGACTTGGCAGCGGTCGTCTCGTCATCGACTTCCATTTTTTCACTGTCGCCATTGGATTGGTGAGCGGCCTTATCAGTATCAGTTTCAGCATCGCCTGAGGCATCATCGTTCTCCGGCGTATGCTTCTCCTCCTCCACTTGCTTGTTGGTGTCGTTGGAGTCGTCCTGATCCTGCTCCGCTGCGTCGACAGCTGTGGTCTCGTCTGTCATAGCCACATCTTCATCATCTGCTTGCTCTGCTTGCGAAGCAGCAGCGTCTGTCTCCTGCGTTACCGCTTCTTTATCCGCCTTTGGAGCTTCCTCTTCACGTTCCTCTTCCTCATCTTCTTCTTCGCCTTCGACTTCGTCTACCTCTGGTCCAGAACCGGCCTCGGCTTCAACTACGGGCTCTGCTGCAGTCTGTTCCTCCTCCTGCAAAGTTTCCAACTCAGGCTCGGTAGCAACTGGAGCCGCCGCAATCGGCGACGGCGAACGCGACATAGACCGCGTTCGACGCTGACGGCGGCTTGGTGTTACTGGGGCGCCATCTGTCGTGTACAAAAAGAAGTTTGTAGTTCATGTAAAAGGCGTAATTTGGTTATATAAGGCGCGTTTACAATATAAGTAAAAACACGCTAAGCTGAGTTACACACACATTCACACACACACACATTCAGTTCAAAAGCACACGCACATGTACTAAGAAGCGCAATGATGCATACACACACACTCACTCATACTAACTTACCTCCATCGCCGCCGCCGGCAGCACCTTCGACATGTGCCCGCAAGCGCTCGATGAGCACAGCTTTAACACCTTTGGTATCGAGACCACGCGTTTGTAGTTCGTTGCGCAGGTCTACCACTTTCATCTTGTCCAGCTTCGCCAAATCCATTTTTTCGCTTCAATCTTGAATGGCGGCAGCAGCGCGTCACGCACCAAAATATACACACACACTTACTCACGCGCACAGCGACTGAGGCGGAAAGAAAACGAAGAACAGAGGAAGTATAAAATGTGCAAAATGAACGCGTTTAGTTATCGAACAAACGGATATACTGCTGTTTCGCAAATAAAGCGAATCAAATTAATTTTCGCACTTGCATTCGCATTTATTGCGAATAAATAATGGCTAAAACCTATACCGAGAACGCGTTGATGTGAAGTTGGCTGCGATTAAGAATGCAGGGAATGCCAACTGTTATCGACTAGCTGGTACATGTCCAAAACGATAGGCACAACTCATGCGAAGTTATCGATAGATTTTATTTTTTGCCATTGTCTGTTTTAACATGTATTTATTTGTACAATTAACAATGATTAATTGAGGCAATTCGTACTAATTTCTTATAGCCAATGAACACTGTGTATATTATCTATTGTCGCTAAGAAAATAAAATAAGTAATATTGGTTGTCTTTCTATCTAGTTTGATATTTTGTAGTAAGCACATACATACAAATATACTGCTGTATGTTCTACTACATCGATTTAACAATTAACAATAATTAACAATTTCTGGTCATATAAGTATTTCAGTTCATTGAATAAATATAAATGGTGTTTCTCATATTAATTAAAAAGATACTATATGTAATTTTGAAAAGTCTATATTTAATAATAGTTTTAAAAGTTAGTTTGGCGCTTCTTTTTCTCCGAACATAAGTGGCATCTCCCGCTTAATGGCAACGCTACAAAAGACTCATGAGCTGGTTGATATGTCAATACGAGCTCAAATATTCGATTTACAGCTTAATATCTGAGGACTCCGTGGCGCAACGGTAGCGCGTCTGACTCCAGATCAGAAGGTTGCGTGTTCGATTCACGTCGGGGTCAAAAACAGATAGTTTTTTTTTTCATCTTGTTACTATTATTATAATATTATTTCTCTTTAATAAAAAAAAGTATTAACAGAATGGTTGTGTTATTGTCATTCTACTTTTGTTTGGCTTATATTTAAATTAATTTAAAAAATCTTTCCCACTGCCTCTAAGGACATAATATCGACAGCAATAGAAAAGATTAATAAATGTTTACATTTGTCAAAAATGTTTGGAACCTTTGGCACCGCAAAAGAACTATTCTTTTATCAAAATATATTGCATTTTACATATGTAGTAAAAAGGCAAGTCAAGAGTTATAAATATTTTTCTGTCGTCTTCGGTTGAAAATTAAATTCAATTTTGAAGTCGACTGGATATTTTGTGTATCTTTACGGTGCACTAAGCATTAAACTTGAAATTTAAGGGTGTCCAAATAATTTTGGGCTTACTTTACTGTACACATCGTTTATTTCTTTTTATTTTTTGTATTCCATAATCAGTAATCGCGTAAGCTGACCAGGCGATGTTACGAAACTAATTAGTATACTCGCATTAAATTTGACAGCATGTCATCTATAATTTCATCATTCTATAACGAGACAATATTAAATGTCGAGAGCAATACTTGTTTAAGTTATTATTGATTCTCGCTGAGCTGACCATTTTCGTAAGGAGAATCATTCATAAATGTAAGATTTTAATTAATTATAATTACAATTTCAAAATATGAGAATCAAATACAGCACGCAATCTAAAATTTATCAAATTTGTAATCAACAATAATTCATACTTTGAGTTTGGAAAACGAAATGTTCTAGAAACTTTAAGAACCATACGGAATGTACTATATTCCGCTTGTGTGAATGCTTCCTTCTGTTTTGAAACTAATTTCACTTGTACCGATTCCAACCGCTTTATGAGTAATAACATACCTAAAATAGTTTTTCTAGAAAGGTGTACATTATTGTAACCTTTCGGAATTTAATCTGGGCTGCCAGACTTAATAGATCGCTGATCACGTCTTGCGTAAACAAAATTTGCAAACTTGATCGATACGATCACCTAGTGTGACCTTAAAAGGCCATTGAGAAATCAACGGTATTTAATTCAACGCCCACACTGCAAAACAACTTGTATTGATTGCGTAACGAAACTTTCGAACAATGTTTTCTATTTTTTCTATTTTTTCACAATTTTTTTTTTATTAAATGTAAAAATAAATATCCATAAAAATACAACTCAAATACAACGCTTAGGTTAATTTCAATACGAAACTCAAGAGAACATTAAAATATTGCAATTAGTTGGGCTGCTCGAGAATAGATCTGTAGAACTTTCAGCTGTTGTTAGTACACATTCACTTTCACTGCCTTTCAATGCTGGACCAGTTTGAAGCGATTTGCCTCGGCGTAGTCCCGGGGATCGGAGAAGTTGCGCTCCGGTTTGATGCGCACATCGTTCGGATCGGTAACGAATTCTCCGCTCCAGGTGGGCGGGTATAAGGTGGGATCCGTGTTGTAGTCGAAGTAAGCCTGGTCGTCGGAACGGTTGCGTTCAGGCTTGATGCGTGTCTCGCCACCCTTGACAAAGGTGCCGTCCCATGCGGTGGGCAAAACAATGGGCTCCGTATTAAAGCCGTAGAAATTGTTGGTATTGGTCACATTCTGATTTTGGCGACGGATCTTAGACACATTGTTCACAGCTCCATCGGGGTAAACAAATTTGCCGTTCCAGCCCTCACACTTAATGGGTATATATTCCTCTTTCTTGTGCAGCGACATTTTCTATCTGGGCCCAGCTTCCGCTTTGCTTCACAATTCAAACGATGCGCGTTCGACGCGTTTCAAAATTCGATTGACTTGCCGCAGTGGCTGCGATATTCTAAAATATGATTTCACTGAGTGTTGTCTAAGCCTTGGCATGTAAATTATTGTTTTTGCCTGGCCTGGCCCGGCCAGCAGCCCACACGTAATTTAAATCGATGACGTCAGGTAGCTCGCCCGATCGCTCGTTTTGTATACCCATTAAAAATTGCGGAAAGAAGCTATAACAGCTTTGTGCTAAATTTAAAATATAAAACCATATTTAATTGTGGTGTATATTTTGTAAGAAAAACAGTATTATATATTTTTATTTTATTTATTGTATTATTTTTATATCATTATTGCGGTTTCAAATGTCCGATAATTGAAAAACTTTTAAAGAAATTATATTTTAAACATTTAAGATGTTAGATTTAATTAAAGTGGTGATTTAGTTATAAAATGGTTGAATGTGTTAATGTATTAAATATTAGCATAAAATCAGAGAAAAGGAAAAAAAACAATATCTTTTATATTATAAACATACGTGTTTGATCTATAAAATTTGTTTAATAAATAGTATATTGTTTCGGACCTAACTTTTTTATAGCAAATCAGTTTTTCCATCTTTTTATACAGAAATAAGTATTTCACGTCAGCACTGAGATAAACACAGGGTCTCTCCTAGTCGACCACTTCCGACTGGAAGTTGTTGATTGTATTTGTTTGTTTTCTTTCGCTAGACGAAACGGGTTCGCAGTGCCAGCTCTGAGGCAGCCACCTCCACAGGTTTGGGCTTTGTTGAGCAATGACAATGGCAACAGTACTGACGACTTCGCGTCTCTGGCGCTTTACCATATAAGCCGACAAATTAAACACCAAGTCTAACAGCTACCAGGTGAAGCGGTTCCGCAAGCTGTCTTGAAGCCAAACTGTCATTTAAATATGCCCATTACAATCGACTGCTTGATCTTGATTGCCAACATTTACGTGATTCATTCGCCTCGGCTCTCTCAGGGCGACATAAATTGCCGCTTGCTACGAATAAAATTAAGTCGTTAATTTGTTTTGCCTTTTTTAGCCGTTGGTAAGATTTATTTGTGGGCTTGTTGTTTACTTGATCAATTTTTAAAAATATGTTTCGGAAGTAAAGTACAGTTATTTTCGTTGTGACGAAGACTTAATACGCTTTTTTTTACACGACTGATACGTTCTCAAAAAATGTAAACAGAGATCAAACTAAAATGCTTCTGCACGAAGTAACAATCTAGTGGCGAAAGCACGAAAATATCTGAATTTGAAACAGAACCGAAATGAAAATGCATTCCGACAATTGATTTGAACTTGCTTAAAGTTAATCAAAATCAGTTGACGCAATCTCTCAATACAGTTATGCACAAAGAAACAGTTCAATTCATTTAAACAAATTATTGCCCCCATTGTCCAAAAACAAGTACAACAACGACTGGTAGCACTGGTTATTTCTCCAACGTACAATTATGAAGGTCTCATGTACTTGTATGATAGTAGTAGGAGTACGTGCACTAAACATGAAATACATACAGTCGCTCACAGCTTATTTCAGAGCTATAATACCTAAACTAGACAATATATTAAGAATATATAAATGCAGATTGCTAGTCTAAAAATTTAACTTAATAATGACTTCATTTATTTTTTTAATTGTTTTATTTTACAACAATTAAAAACGAATAAAACCACCAAAAACAATGTCCTAGCTTATTTAAACACTTTTGGAGCCGATAGCTTTGGGGTTTCCCGGATTTTCCGAACAATATAGCGCTCGTCCGTCGGATTGAAAACTTTATTAGGCGTATTTCTCCCCCTATTGTGCGTTCTATTTTCGCGGACATATCGGTATATAATACTTTGGACTGTGGAATCACTCAGTCCAACCAATTTTTCTGGGCCATTCATTCCATTCTGTCCATTTATTTTTAAAGTGATTGAGAATAAGTTCTCACTGATCAAATCGGCATACATGGTCCCATTTCGCAAAACTAATTTTTCTGTTTTGTTTTTCTGTTGAATTGAATTGAATTAATTTGAACGTATTGAGAATTTATTGACGAAAGCATAAAAAAAACCATTATTTTGCAACATAACGAATTTTTGTCAGCTGCGAAACATTTGGTTGAAATAAGCTGTGACTTTGTTTTTGATTATTTTTAATTGTTATAATATATAAGAACAACCATAAAAAAATTAAGAAATTAAACCATTATACTAGCATCTTGCATTTGTATATTATTAATATATTTTCTAGTTTAGTTATTATAGCTCTTTAAAGTTATTGTTGGGCGCTGGTTAAAATAAGCTGTGAACGAATTTTGCCATATATGTTCTTTCAAACTTATCGTTTCTTCACCGTTTTTTCTGACTGAACCCTAAACGCCCCCATCGGTTCCAAAAATTTAAATTTCATCCTAATCATTTACAGCTTGATTTCTTATGAACCAGATCTTTAGATCGGTATATAACTCGATCTGCTCGGACTATCGTAGCAAAACATAAAAAGTTTGCGTTTCGTAGTTACTTTTGACTGTTATACAAACAATTTGTATTGTACTTAAGCAATAACTTTATCAAATATATCGTACCTGCGGAGTTTTTTAAATAGTATATCTTGAAAACTAAGAAAGTCTAGTTTGGATATAAAAATATAAATATACAAAAAAGCTGTGGGCATCTGTCTATCTATGTGAACTCCTCTGTTGATACTATTAAAAAATATACATATTCATTTTATAAGCTAGGGATGTCTCCTTAATTGCACTTTACACAATTTCTTTACACAATTTTAATACCCTCTGCACGATAACAGCGAACAACAAAAGTTATCTTAGGTACACAGCACAGTGGGTCAAATTGCGAATTCAGTGCAGCGCTATATTATATTATTTACAATATTTTTTATTCCTCAAAGTATTATTGCTTTCACGATTTTAATAACAATCAACCAACTCTAAAAAGAGTCTTTAAATTAGGAGATATGTACCCCTATCGTTTTCATAATATGCATCTCGAATAGTGTGCACAAAAACAGGAACTTTTTACCTGGCTTTGCACGGCTTGATGTTTTTATTACAATTTTAATTTACGACCCTCCACATGGAAAATGCAACTTTACGCCTTCCAATAATAATAAGTGGCAACTGAAAGTATTCTGATTTTTTAAATTCTTAAAAACAGATTTCTAAAATTATTTCTGTAGAATAGAATAAAGTTTTTTTTTAAAGTTTAAAACTCTGCTTAAAACTGATCGGATCAAATACAAACAAATTTTAGTACAACCGCTTTGCATAAATATTTCATACTTGCGAAAGAAAATATTCTAAAAACTTCGTCACATCACAAAAGGAAACTAAAGTGAAGAATTTGGCTTCACAGCTCCACCGGTCAAAGAGGCAAACTGTATTTTATATAGTACATATATAAATTTGTGTGTCGAAAATCAAGTGAACAGGCTACACTTTGCAGAAATTATATGTTTGTGTAATGCCACCTGTGGCATGCCTCCACGCACGAAGTGAACGCTGACGTGAAACCCGCCACACTAATTAAGCCAGTTACGAACAACAGAAACCGCAAGGGCCAGGCGAAAGTTTTTTCGACCGTTCACCCACACTGGCCAGCACGCGAGTGAAACACGGGCCGATGTCGGGGGCGATGCGTGGCAGGCTTATGTGCCACAGCGACGACAATGTTCGTCCCGCGCTCGGTTTGCTCTCGCGCTGACGCCGGCCCTGACGCTTGCAACTCGACCCCAAGCAGCGACAGCGGCAGCAGCAGCGGCAGCAGCAGCGGCAGCGGTTCCTATCCGCTGCTCGTTAGAAGAAGCGATGTCGACAGCGTTGGTCGGCAGTAGTTTGAAAGTTTTTCATGTCGTCGGCTTGCCTCCCAAAGTTGCCTGTGCCTGTTGCCGGTTTCGACGGCTCTACATTTGCTGTGCGCCTAGTTGAAAATCCAACTAATTGCTTATTTTAACCCCTTCAACACTGGGCACACACACACACACACAATGGGACTGGCCTGGCCCGGCTTTCGTGTTTATTAATTAACAACACAAAACCCCAAACCAACAAAGGCAGCGCACACACAGGCACAGACTCACACAGATATACACACACACACACACACACGCACGCACACAGCTTAGCCCAAGTGTTGTCTCCGGCATTCATTAGTGTTCATTAGTGAAACAAAATGCTCATTTACTTAACTACTCCCGGCTCGTAACGAGCAGCCTCTCTCTCGCTCTCTCCCTTTCTCTATCGAACGTGCCACTCCCCCTCCCCCAACCCCTGGCTGCACTCACTTATCGAGTCACTTCGCTCCTGCTCTTGGCTCTTTTCACTGGCTGTTGGTAGTTGTTGCTGCCGCTCTTATGTTGCCAATTAAAATTCCATTTATGCCAAGTTAACTCACTTGGCTCGTTAATTGTTGTGGTTTTTTAATTGGACCCTTTTCGGTGCTGCTCAAATTGAATTGAACAAAAAAAAAAAAGAACAATCGTATGAATGGCAAGCCCCGGCACGGACAATGTCTGCATCTGGTAGGTAAGGTAGGTGGCTCTATGTACATACATACATACATACAGTACCTGTGCCACAGAGCCCAGCACAGGCACCAGTGGCACCGGCTTCAGCGAATGCGGACCACAACCTCCCCACTTGGCAATGTCCCATTAGGTGCGCTTAGCGTTCGGTTACCCAGGGTTGCCACCATACCCCAGAGCTGTTGGTCTAATTACATGTTCCAAATAGTACATATAATTTTTGCCAATTATTTCCTATTATCTTTTTAATTTTTGAAAAATAAATTTGAGTAACAATATAAATTCTAAAATGACATTCCGAAATCACTGAAATGCGTCTCCAAAATGTAAATTTTAAAAAATTAAATCCAAATAAAAAATTTACGTTCTGCACATTTGTTGACCTTAAAGGCTTATTTTCTGAAGTCGGAGACACTAGAGTAATTGAATAAAACAAAAACAAAAATTATTTTCCACGAATTGGTTTATTGTTGTTGTTTAAATGAAAATAGACTATTAAAGAAAATATTAAATTTGAACTATAACACCAAATTCGCTCTTTATTCGATAGATATTGCGTATTGGAAAAATAGTTGAAAAAATAGATTGGTTCTAGTCCTAAAAAAAAGAATTTAAAAGTACAATACAGAAAATTAAAAATTTCTAGATAGAGTTCACTTAAGAGTTTATTGTGAAATAAGAAAAGTAAATTTAATATAAATGATCATTTCTGATAATAAACACATACGTCTGCGTAATACTGTAATATTATTAATATTATTCCTCAACTATTTCTATAATATTTCCCATTGTTGATAGCTGTGTATTTTTAATTTGTGACGGGTAAGACTGAAAGAAATTTATAGAATTAGGTGAATATTTATTATTTTATATTTTTATGCTCTTAGACCATAAAAAAATGTTCTTCAGTGAAGTTTATTTATTTTGCATATAGCTGTCCTAAGTGGATAACTTGTCTACGTTTTTCAGAGATTTAGACAAGTGAACAACGAGGATCCCGGCTTGACACCCAGGCTACTGTTAGGGTGTGACGAAGTCTTAGTTCAAGGGCAGCTAGTAGGTTGATCAGTTTATAACTATATCCTATACTCTAAATAATAATAGTTCTGTTTATTCTTTTAGCCTTGCTAATTAGTTTTGCGTTTTAATGTTTTAACATGTTATTTTAATACAAAACTTCAAAAACACTATTATTATTGCAATTATTTTCTTAGCTTTCGCAACTTGACAACCCTGCGTCGTACGCCTCAATTCAACTAATGAACGAAGCCAAAGCAGCGCAGCACTTCGAGCAGTAGCAGTCTAAAAAAAAGAACTAAAAACAAAAGCCAACAAAAAACCCCTAATTAAAATGCATTTTCATTCGGGACGTCAGCGTTGTTACCGCTGCGCCTTCCAGCTTCGCCCCTCGCCCGTGCACGACTGGGACGTGCTTTAAAGGGGATTGCCTGTTCATTAGCTAGAAATGCGGCCCCCGGTAGCTGCCACTGTGCCTTACAGTCACATGAACCGTTATGCCATTGTACACACACACACAGAGAGAGGGAAAGAGAAAGAGAGAGGGAGAGGGAGAGGAGTAGTACACATGAGTGCGTGTGTGTGTGTGTGTGAATGGCTGCGGGCATATTTAATTACAAAAGCTGCTAATTAGGAAACGTACACACCCACGTTGGTTAATTTGTTTGCAAACCAATTAACTCGGCGCACAGTATCAGGCGCACAGAAAACCACAGCCAGCAGACAGGCAACAGAAGCAGCAGCAGCAGCAGAAGCAGCAGAAGCAGCAGTAGCCGCAGCAGCGGCAGCAACGGCAGCAGCAGCAGCAGCCGTAGAAGAAACGCGTCAGCGGCGGAACGTCGCTACTGAAAATGCAGACAGAACTTTCCAATCAGCGTCGAGGGCTTGGCCAGGGCACAGGGCAACTGGCGGAGGCAGCGACAGAAAAGTTAACTAGTGAGCCCAGTGACTAAAACTGTTAACGAACAACAACAAAAGCCACAAAAGATAAGGCAATGTGGGGGTAGCGAAATGGTGTGTGTGTGTGTGTGGGGGGGGGGGGCGTAGAAAAGTGCGCAACGGCCAACTTAATGAACGAAATAAAAACGAAATTTTAATGAAAAAGTTTTGTGTGCGTGTGTTCTGCGTGCTTGCCTGGGCGTGTGCCTGGGCTTTTCTTAATAAATGAGCCAAAGAGATGGCAAAAGTCGTCAACGTCGCTGCGCTGCGCTGCCGTCTTGCGTGCTAATGAGTAATAAATAAACTTTTGCTGCTGTTTTGCCACGGCCTAGACAAGCGGCAGACGCGATTATCAGGCGAGCAGAACAGCAGAGCGCCGACCACAAGCGAATGGAGAGGGAAGCAGAGACAGCGAGAGAGAGAGAGAGAGCGAGGGCAACAGCGTGAGGGGGAGTACACAGATTCGGTTCCGGCTTTGCTTTTGCGTTAATTAGTTTTAAGCATTTCCATTATGCAACAGCATGTGGCATGTGGTAGGCAACAACTGTACATATATTGGACAAAGAACACGTGTGCAGAAGCCTGTGCTATGCACATAAACTGTACACATATACCGTTATATACAATATATAGTGTTGTTCAGACTGCTCGGCTACCTGCGTTTGTGTGTGTGTGTAGTGCTAGTGTGAGTGTGTCCCAAAGTCACACTAATGAGTTTATTCGAATGCGTTAATATAATAGTTGGGATATTTATGCTTTTGCTCGTTAGCGCCAAAGAATTAGTTATACATTTTGCAATATGTATATGTCGCAATATAGTTTAAACGAAGGCTGCAAACCTGGTTTGAGCTGAAGCAGTTATACTGGGTATGCCAACTTTTTTTTGTGGATCATGAAACAAACCTTGATCCAAATCAAAATTTAAAAAAAAAATGAACAAATTAAGAAAATGTATTCCATCACCTAATTGTCACAATTAGCGATTAAGTAAAGTGTTGCTGCAATTGTTCTCTAAATGTGCTCTGTTTCATTTCTCTTTTGACAAGTGCAGTCCGCATTCTATGCTGATAACGCAAGAACTGATTAAATTGCATCGCATACTCACAACAAACATACTCATGGTCACACACACACGCACACAAAAACAATCAGCTTTGCCCGCTTCAGAGTCATGTGTGCAGCGGCAACCTCTGCCCAGTTGCTGGCTGCCCAAATCAGTTACAACAAAAACACCAACAAGTCTTATCAAAACAAACAAGAATGATCCGTCCGAGATCGCGCGACTAGAATACACCCTATACGCTATCTTAAGTGGCATCAAACATCTGTTTATATATACTTATTTATATAATAGTGCACACTCGATATTAGAACCTCTGAAAAAAGAAACCAAAATAAAAATTAAATATGTAATATACACTAAAATATCGAGCGACCTCAAAATTTCAAATATATTACGTTTATATGAGGATATTATTTTATGAATCAAGAGTAGTCGGTAATGCCAGTTGCGGTCTGCTTTGGTTGCTGGGTATAACCAGAGTTAACTGTTAACAACAATAACAAACAATGTAATGCATATGGGCCCGGACCAACTGTGCACGTGTGTGTATTATTTTTGGGTTATCGTCGCCCGCATTTGTTTTTAGACTCGCACAGAACTCTTTTTAGTTTCGCTCTGTGCGCGCCTGTCGCTGGCTGCTGGGCGCCTGTTGAGCTGGCAAATAATCGATCGCAAGTTATTTATTGATTTTTGATTGATGAGCTGCCGAATGGGGGCCAAGTAATCGGGTGATTTATTTTGGCTCCATGTAGGGTTGCTTGGATTTTCAGTAGTAAAGCTCAAGTGGTTTGTTGGGGCGGATTAGTTAGCTTTGCCCATGCGGCTAGCAGCAATGCGAAGAGGCAGAGATCGAGCCAAGAGCGCTTCAGGTTGAATTTGAATATTATCACGTTGCATGGGCTCCACCAACTGTGACAACAACAATAACAATGCGGCCAGCTCGAATTGATAAGCGTCAGCCGTTTTCGAGTTATCGCTACATATGTAAATTTTATTATACAATCATAAATATTTTTGTCAGTTTATTTATTTATTTATACTTGATCTATAACAAACTCAAACAAAAAACTTGCTAAAAGAAAAACACTTAACGGCTATTTAGTATGTGTGGAAGCGCCTATTACCGGATAGGTGTTAGGGGTGTTATATCTATTTTTATGTTTTTTTCCTTCGCCTTTTATTTCGTTTATAATTTCTTGTCAATTGTTATGTGTTAGCTTACTGTATAGCAAAACTTATTTAATACTTAAAAAAATTATTGTTTCCCATATATAAAAAATCCACTCCTCAAAATATGCAATATAAGTACAATCACGCTCAATGGCAGCCCGAAAGTATGCATCGCCTCCGGCGTTACTTGCGACTGCCCTTGCGACGCAAATGATGTCGGGTAGTAGCCGCTGCTAGAGCCACCGCCGCCTGCGCTGCCGCCGTTAATCGTCCTTCGGCGCAGCGCGTGGGCCAACTCTAGGATTCGTAGAGCAATCGTTGGTAATGGGGCAGCACCTCATTCATCGGCACATGTAAACTGAACTCGAGTGCGACGAGCACGGCGAATTCCGAAGAGATGAGCTCCTTGCGGTTCAAGCGAAATACATTCTCGGTCTTTTCAATCAAACTCTTCAGGGCATCCCCCTTGACGTCGTTCATTTTGGCACTGAGCAACAGGCAGGCGCCGGCGCAAAGCTTACGATTGCTTTTGTTTATCAAATTAGCCAAAATTAGCTTCTCAAAGTAGACATACGCCTGCGATATGGTCACTAAATCGATCCGCGAATCCAACTTGTTGATGCGACGCATTTCCCTTTTGATGCTGCGGGCGAAATGAAGATAAGTCGAGTTTAATAAAGTTAGTACAAATTATAAATAGGACAATTTTGGATTTTGTAGGTTGACTAACATATCAATCAGCACAGGTGATACATATGAAAATTGGGAATCAGATATTAAATACTTATGTATAAATAAGCAAAGAAACTAGCAAATTTCACTTTTACACACTCTCTCCTTGTTATGTTTTATAGACCTAAGAATGAGCGCTACAGAATAATTATTGTGACAAAGTTACATAATGAAACATAAAAAACATTAGGAATCTTAGAAAATTGACATACACCTTTGAATCGGCATACACCTATAATAATTTTGAGGTAAAGTTAAAAGAATTACAACTTTTTTTTACAAATATTGAAATTTGATAAAATTCAATTAGGAATAAATATATATATTTTTAAATATTTGAATCCAACTTGAATTGTGATTGGTCTATGAAAAAGAACAACGAAAACTCAGAAGTGTTTAGTACTACATTTCTTTGATCTTCTCTAACTTCGTTTTGTAATACCAAAATTTCCTGAACTATTTATCGCAATGGGTTGTTTGCTACCTTCTTAGTTTGCTTAAGGTCAGTTGTATGCTTGGAAACTTCTCCCGGAATTTATCATTGAGCTCCTTCTTCAAATCCGATGGACGCACATAGTCAATGACAGAAGTCATATACGAGGTGAATGTGAGCAACGTGCGATGCTTGCCTGCAATGAGCTCAGGATCATCCAAGATGCTCGCCGAGTACTGTTGATACTAAAAGCAAAGAATAATACGAGGGTTCAGGTAAGCTCTAGTTAGATAAAATGGTAAAGTGACTTGCTCACCGGCAGACCACGGGCTCCATCTCCACTTAGAATTATGCTCTCCATGTCCATATCTAGCTTCAGTTCGGGCGTAGGGCTCGCTGTATTATTGCGATTGTTGTTCTCGTATGTGAAGCACCTGTGAATGCATCAAGTGTAAATTATAGAGCTACGAAATCTTGAATTTCCCGATCTAAAGCAAGGCGTAAGTGAAAGCAAGTTAGTTGAAGCGTTGCCAGTTTTCGAATGTGTGCAAATGTGGAGTGTGAATTTGGTTAGTGGTATGTAGGATACTTTAAAGCTTCGGTTAAGCCCCGCGACTTATCTGAGCTATGGGCGAGACTGTCATATGATTCGGTTAATCCCATAGCTGAGATAGTCGCGGCCAATTGTTACTTATTAGCTGCTTCAAAAATTTACCATTTGCCTTGATGTTTGGTTATGGTTTTTGTGCTGAAACGAAGTAGTGCAAAGCGTTATGATTAGCAAAAGTTAATGGTACAAAATGCATCGAAACGTTGTGTATAATTATGTATTTCGATTATAAATTGTTTATTGGATGGGACCAGGTTTTAAGGTTTGGGCGCTACGTTTTACATTTTGATTACATAAATTGTTTTATTTGCTGTGTCAGCCATTACGCAATTATAGAAATACATATATATAATTAAAAAAATCATACGAGTTTTTTTATGCTGATGACTCAGAATACCCCCAATATTTATAGAATTTTGTTTCGTCAGCAAATGGAAATTATTTTGGTTATATGTACGAGTTGTTGTTTAGCACGTGGACAAAAAATGTATACCTGAGATATCGCTTTACCAGAAGTAAAATACTTCTCAACGGTGTAAATAATCCAAATACAAACTTATTTGTCTGTTTATTTTTGTCGCTTGTAGGCACTTTTTGAGGTAGTCTTTAAAGACTTATGTAAGTTCGAACTAAATAATTTGGGTGCATTAAAGGTATCTGCAATTGCGTACAGTTGTTACTTTTGCGATTTGATAATGTTTTAAAGTTTTGGAAATGTGGTTCTAAGATATATTTCCGAATTTCTTGGATATTGTGAGATTATTAAGATTGCTTTTAAAAAGCTTTGTACATTCGTTATCATATGTGACAAATGCTATTAACTTTCAATTGTTTTTATTTAATTTGTTAGAAGTTTTTTTTACCAATTTAGGCTTTGAAGCTTGGTTTAAAATTTACGTTTCTCGACCTTTGATATTTTACATTAACTTTTACATAGGTATTTAAAATGGGTTTAAACTCGATTAGGTGAAAAGTTAATTTTTGACAATATAATCTCGGACCCCATTTCCCATATAGTGAGAGCTATATCCATAATGAATGATACCTGCATTCAATTTCTATTGTAAAGTCGATGGTATTAAGTACAATAAAAAGAGCTCTATTTTCTTACAATCCCTTCCAAAAGGAATATGAAATAAATAAAAATAGCAGTCGCAAAAATTCGTTGGTTACTGTCAACTTGTAGTTATTGCTACACTTTTTCCAGAGTGAATAAAACTCGTATTTAATGCCAAGCAATTTGAACAGTTTCAAATCTTATTACCGAATGTCTTTTCTAGGAAAGACTACTACTATTAATGTACTTAAATGTAATATGTAGCAAACAAAATATTCTGGAATAGGAGCCTGGATAATTGGATTACAGCTTAGCGAACTGATGTTTAATGAATGTATGTATGTATGGGCCATGAGGTCATTGAATTGTAATATTTATATGTGTATGTGGTAATGGGATATTATTGATGTTGTATGTTAAAAAAAGAACAAATTAAAAGCAATCCTCAAGCAGGCACCAACCTCGCTATGCCATGATTTCGTAGAGCCGCTGTGCTCGTTATCTCCATTTGATTCTCGAAAATGGAGGGATTAGTCGATGCATTTCCATGTTTTTTGCGTTCTTTCTCGTACTGACGAGATGGTATCAATAAGTGACCATATGAAATGTCCTGGAGAACAGTAGTTAATTAATTAGTTATGTATGTTCTGCAGATATTGTGTAAACAACGAACCTGGCCGCTTTCAGCCTTCTGTATGCCAAGTAAATCGAAGGGATCAAAGGGTGCATCGTTAATGGAGCTCAAGGGGCGTGAGGTGGATGTGTTGCGCCGTCGACGGTCCTCTTTCCGGAACTCAGCACTGCAGCGATTGGGGCAAATATAGTAGATGGATACATTAATTCCAGGATTTCTCGGCAGTGGGTCTTATTCACTTACCGTCCGTTCTTGCCCTTGTAGTAGGGCAACGCTGAGAAGATCAAAAATGGCACCTTACGTGATAGCAACACCATACGCTCATCTCGTTGACCCAGTGCCGGACCTGGGCCCCTGCGACCATCGCTGATCTGCACGGATTTGCTGAGACTATTGCGAAAACTGCCCGCAAAGTTGCTAGCTGGTGCTAAACTCTCCGTGCTGCTGTCATCCGTAATGTGACTAGCACTCGAACCGCTCCGAATATTGTAGTTGCGCTTGAGGCCACCAGTTCCAATAATATTGACATTGCTGGTCACCGATCCCCGCATACCAGGCGCAGTATTTAGTCGCGCTCGTCTCTCCGGCTGCAAACTTTGCTCGCTGGCGCCATTGCTAAAGGTGCTGCAATGGAAAGGGAATAGGAAAGAAACCATTTAGAATAGCTGTCTTTAAAATTGATCTAAAGCGCAACAGGCGCTTAAACATTTTAACAATGTGTGAAGAGTTACTTACAAACAAATACTATCTATGTGATTTCGAATACAATTCGCTAAACAAATAAATTAAACGCTCCCCCGAAAATATTTTATAAAATGCATATAAAATTAAATTAATAAATTTCTATCAAGTGTGAACTAAATTTTATTATTTATAAAACTGCAAGAAATCGAGATCAGGGGCACATGCAACAGCAAATGAATGAGCGCAATAGTTTCCCTTTCTCTCTTTCTCTCTCTTTTTCTCCCAAATGCTCTTTCTCTCTCGTTCTTTCTATTAATAGCAACATATGCACGCACACACCCCAAAAGAGGTGATCGATATTTTCACAGGCACGCAGAAAAGTGCAGTCTAAAGATTGTTGTGGCAGGGCCAACAACGATCAAAAGTCACACTTATCGTGCAGCTAGCCTGTGTCTATTGTCTCTGAAGTATTTCCGTAGAAAATAAACACACACACACACACAAAAGACACAGACTGCAGCTGCCGAAGGGCAATGTGTTGTTATGGGTTCTGTGCGCCTGGTCAATTACCTTGAGATAATTGGTATAGATCGAGGTTACACGAGCTCCAACAAACATTTACCCCAATCAGTTGGCGGCACACCAAAAATATTTAACTTAAATCACGTGCGTGTTGGGCAAACGAATTTCCATGAAAATACCGTTTGCATTAATTAGGCAACTCTCTTGAGGGGGGCCACAATCATAATGCGTATGATGAAGTGGCGCCAAGCCTGTCATAACCCGTTAATTAGTTGGAGTATTCTAATAGGCGCCCAGCGTTGCCAGCAAACAGCTATCAGCAAAATGGGCTGGGCATAAGACCAAAGGGAAGACCCAACACCAAATTCCAAAAACACACACACATGCGGGCAATATGTATTTACATGTTTACTTCTCATGTAAACGCACAACACTCTGAAGAAAAAGAAGACCTCGCAATAGAAAATATTCAAACGCTTATGTAACTTATGGACTCTCTACAAAGCGAGAGAGTCCCCAAGAGTATTAGAAAACGGTATAGTGCGTTGCTTAGAGGGCGAGAGCGCAACTGATTAGAAGTGCGAGGGTGAGAGGGATAGATAGTGGAACCCAAAAAGAGAGAGAGAAGAATGCACTGGCTACCTATATGAATACATGTGTGTAAATAAGCGCAGGTGGTTGATTTGATTGTTTTTTTTTAGCTGTTTGGGCAACGGTTTGGTGGTCTGCCTAACTACATCTGCGCGCCTGTGCAATGAGCAAACAATATTTAAATTTTAAACACTTTTTTCGAAAATCTTTCAAATGTTGACAAACGGGCTAATTTGAATGTAAATACAAATCAATTAATTTGTCATTGAAACTGAATAAATCATTTAATGTCAGTTTTCATTATTAAACAAATGAGTAATGCGATCTTTGCTAATAGTTTAATTATACATCGGTTACAGCGCTGTCAGGGCAATGACAGCCAGCAGGTTTGAAGAAAAAAAAATAAATATCACTGTCAAGAGATACTTTGTGTAAAAGACACCATTTATTTATTTATTATTAATTTATTTATTTATTTATTATTTATTTATTTATTTATTGTAGTGTATTTGTTATTTTAAACAAATAAAATTTACTAATTTACAGAATTAATTCCAGTCTTGGCCAAAGCTTAAAGGCTCTTCACAGCAAACAAAGAAAATAACGCAAATAAATTTCGATCAAGCTTATCAGTGTACAGATAATGCCCAAAGTGTTACTAAATACATAAATAAATACAAATATACTTTTCACATCTACGCGTAAGGCAAATCCATAAGATACGAACAAATGACGGCAATTTGAGTGTACTGAGAAGTAAATAAATTGTAGATACCTTAAAATGTTTATATAAAAAAATCGTAGAAGCTTTTTATTGTGTAATATTTTATTTATTTGCTATTCAAAAATACAAACACCATATTAAATGACTTTTATTTGTGTTATATGTAAGTTTAACAGTTCATTGAAGTCTAAATAAAAAGCTAAGCTAATACATTATATATTATATTTTAAAAATTATTTATAACAATTTTGAAAATTTTTTTAAATTTGTTTTTAAACAGATAAAACCTTTTTATTGAACACCTTTATTTTAAGTGGCCACATCTTCTGTTAGGTGTTGCATGTCTGATGATATATTCGCAATACCCAGTGCAGAAATATTGAATTAAATGTTTTAATTACAAGCTCCCCAGCTGATACTCAATCTTCCAATTGCTCTGTGATTTGTAGTGGTTCCAAAACAATCAAATCAACTAAATACAATTCACATTGTCTTATCATCGATGTGACTGCTATAAATAGACTTTTGCTTTTATCAGCGTGTGTGGGCTCTTAACAAACAGTACACAAGTACAAATGTGTGTGTGTGGGTGCACACACAATTAAAAACAAGTTGTTGCTTAAGTTGTGGCTTTTGCCTCACGTGTTAGAAAAACTTGATTCAAATTAAATATTTAACAAATTTGATCTTTGGGTTTTTATTGACAGCAAATTTGAAATTCATATTAAAATGCAAATTCTTTATTGTTCTTTATATGTTTTTTGTCTACGATCACTAAAAGCTTGTCGGTATATACAGATGAGGTGTTTTTAGATAAAAAAAAACTTTTCATCCTAAAAATTGAGATTTATTTTGCCCAAATTTTGTAAATTCTGTTAGTCATTTTATAACACAAATGGACTAAAGAAAACAAAAAGCTTGCACAAAAGGCAAGAAATTACATTAAATCGATTACCTAATCAGATCCGACAGACCCTCGACTTGTTTACGCATTGTGCGGCGCAATATAAGCACCGGCAAGTCCGGCAATTGAAGGTTGTCAGCGTAATCAGCATGAGAGTAAAGAATAGTTGGCTAGGGACTATACTTAATCAAGTGGATATCCAGGTAGATATCATGGGAATTAACTGCCAGACAGCCATAAAGTCATATGTATATAGATGTGTATACAAATACAGAACAGAACGCAATAAAACAGATTGAATGATAAGCAATCTGGCAGCAGTTCCATTAACTGAGACGAGTCCATCTGGGCTAAGTATGTATGTACATGTACATATTATATATTTAAGGCGATTTACTCGTTTTATCGTTATTGCTCGTTTTCGCAATCAGACATTCAGGCAGTCCGTCGGGCTGTCAGCTGATTGGAGCTTGTTCCATTGCGTAGAGCTCCTAAAACAATGACCGAAAGATAAACAAAATAACAACAATGCATACAATAGACCCCATCGGGGCCTCTACACTCTGAAATACTACAAACACACATGTGACAAGTTGCCTCTGTTTGCTGTCGCTTATCAGAGAGCAGCTCTTTCAGCCCATACATATGCTCTGTTATTTCTGACTCTATTCGAAGTGTGCGGAATAAGCTCAAAGAGGTTCAAAGCGGTTTGATCGGGTTTGCTGTTGTTTCTTTGTTCCGTTTTGGTTTTTATTTTCAACCCAGTATTTGCAAGCTCGCCAAAGCGAACGGCGACAATGAATCAACACAAAGCAACGACTGATGACCACAGCACAAACACAAGAGAGTGGGGCAAAAACATATAAAGTTGTTGCTATTAACATTTTGTGTACACATATGCGTGTGTCTGTATGTTTGGAAAGGTAAATAAATACCTAGGCTGTGCCAGACGCTGTCATTAAATACAATAATTTAAATAGCTATTTTATTGACAGCTATTTTTCTACAATGCTGCAATAAAAAGAACTCCACACTTTTATTTATTTTACCCAATAAGAAGTGAAAGGGCATACATATTTGTTATGTCTAGATTCCAGCTTTGACGCTACTGCACCAGTGACACATATTTTGCAACCCCTAGGGATAAGCAACCCCATTTAAAGTGCAGCAAAGCGCAAAAAAACATGACCTTGAAATGATGCAACAAGGGAAGAAAGCATCAGCTCCCTGCCCTGCCGGTGAAGGATTAGAAGTTGAAGACAAGTAAACACCAAGCAGCAGGCAACGCAAACAGCAATCTAACCGGTTCATATTACGTCGCTAACAAATACTGCAGAAAAGTCGGCGTCAAGGTTACCCAGTTTGCAAAGATGCCACCAAGGACTAGGGCAGAAGGGGGCATTAAAGCGGAACAAGAGCTGCGCGTCGCTCACAGTTCGGTACAGGTTTTCGGTTTCAGTTTAGTTTCGGGCAACCCTGACATTGACATTGAGCGAGGCGGCGCAGGACATGAGAGCGCGTGGCGTTGCCAGACGCTTGGAGCTTTGCGTGCGTTTCAGTGTCAAAGCAGCGGTTGTCCTTGAGACTGCGAGCCGGGAAAGGTACACACGGATATGGGCATTTGATTCATAAAAGCTGCCAACAGGGCGTTTAATGAGATTAAAAACATGACGCAATTTCTGCTGAGCTTTCGGAGAGGTGCACAGAGAGAGAGAGAGGGAGATAGAGAGGGTGAGAAAGGGACATAAGGAGGAACTTGTTAGACAGAATGCCGACCCAAAATTTGTTTACGTTTTCGGCAAGGTTTCCACCGCTTTGTGTTTTGCTTCTTGTGTTGGCCCTTATGCCCCAACTACAAAACATATCGAATTTCAAAACAACTTTCAACACGAAGACCGTAAGATAAAACAAAAAAAAACAACACAACAAAACATCAATAACATGAACTGGCTTAAAGTGGTTTGGACTTTGTTTTTCTTCGTCTTTTGCGTCGTAGTTTTTTGCAATTTTTGCCACTTGGACACACTTACACATAACTCTGCATATGTATTTGTGGGATGTACAATTTGTCTTTTGCGCAGGCGCAGCACATTTCTGTTGTCATTGTTTTTTACAGGAAGCGTTCCTCTTGGAGAACGGGATTTGCAATCTCGAATTATGTATTCATATTGCGGGAATTTTGCTGACCATTTCAAACGGAAATAACAAAACGAGTAATTGAAGCCTTGTGGGTAAATTGTTTATTAGGTAGTTGTTGTTTATTATGATATTTAAGATTGAAGTATGTGAAAATAAACACGCAACTCACGTTTCCAGATAGTGTTGTGCAAGATATAGCCAGGTACCTTAAGCATCTTAAGCTTTAATCTAATCAGCTGTCACTAAATATTGTTTATACAAAGACCAATTCTTGATAAGAAATTTAATACAGAGTCTTGGGTAATATTTGCTTGCGTACATGTCCCATAGCTAAGTTACATATGTACATACATACATACACATGTATACATATATGTACATATATGCGAAAGACTAACAGTCTGTTAAAAGGCCAATTGGCAAAGACTCAAATTTATTTGGCAAAATTGGCTAAAATGCAAGCGACAGACCTGTTTAAGTATTTATGTAAATTGACATTATTGGGTATTTTAAAAGAAATGTTATAATAAGATTTCCGACCGCCCCCGAATAACTTTAACCAACTAGGAAGGTGAACGACATAAAAGCTGCACGAAAACAAACAAAAGTAGCAAAAGAACAACAACAAGAAGAATGCACGGTGACAAGTGCAGAGGCGTAGGTGAAACGCGAATAAGAAACAAGGTCACGTCGTCAAAGCGCAGCGAATTGCAACGGGCAACACAACTAAATCAATACGCATACGTATTTGTGTGTGTGCGAATACATATGTATTTAAGTGCGTCTAGACGAGTTTAACGAAACATGAGCAATGTGCTAACATTGAAGCGAAAGCTTTGCGGTGCAACGAGACTGCAAGTGGGAGTAGAAAAGACAGAGCCAGAGCGAGATAGATGTAATGCGATTGGTCTTTCACTTGGATTTGGGTTCAAGGCAGTTTGTTTGTGTTTTGCATGCAATTTCTTTGTCCCTTCTGCGCTTTCACAAGAAGAGCTTTTGTAAACAAGTATATAGTACATATGTATGTTCTTCTACCAGTGTGAATACCACAATCAATTTTGATGTCAATCGAACTCAATTATAATTTTAAGAAAAAGATAATTATTTTTATCTAATACGAGGGAGGGGTACAGCAGTTTAATAAATAATTTTTTATTTTTTAAGAAAAAATATGTAAAGAAATGTAACATTTTTGTAAAATTTTTCTTCTAGCAAGCGACAAAGCGTCCAGTAAAATGAACCAGCACAAAACAATTACGCTCTTAAATTAGAATTAAAAGTTGTGATTCTATAAATAATAGATTTGATATTTAACAAAAAAAAAATGTGTAATTGCTATTGTTAAATGCTGTTGAATAATGTATTGGGCTGATTTTCTTGCTTGCAAAAGTATAAAATAATCATTTATAATTAATTTGTTTTGTAAATACTTTATTTTATATTTAAATTTAAATGGTTTTAAATTTTGTTAAATTTTAATATGGTTTAATAAAAAAAGGATTACAATTTTAGAGCTTTAAGTTTCCTAAAATGCTATCTTTTAAATGTTGGTAATTTAAATTTAAATCAAGTTAGGAATTTGATATTAAAGTTTCAATTATACATTTTATTTTAAGGATTGCCAATTTCGTCACCAAAAATTGCACTTCTCCACAATTGATAATTTTGCGTGGCCCATGACTGTCAAATTGTTGCGTGCCATTTTGTCAAGCCAACTGGCATAAAGTGGCGGTTATTAGGAAGGCACTTCGTGTCAATAAAAGGCAAACAAAGCGAATCGCATAAACAATAAAGGTAATGACAGGCCCGCTTTAGGTGCCACCAGCTGTGGGAAGGGGCAGGGAGCGCATTAGAATAGCGCCCCATTGTGACAACAAGCACTACAAAAGCCCAAATTAAGTGGACGCCACCCAACATGCAACTGGCGTTGTCGCTGTTGAGTAATTTGCGGGGTGCCTTTCAATGAGGCGTTTTGATTTGCGTTAATTGAACGGGCACACGTCGCCCGCTTGAATGGACAGCGGCACATTCAGCGTGAGTCCGAATCGGACTACTATATTTAGCGAGCTGTGAAAAAGATCTGCCCGTGCTGCCCAATTGGGGCCCAACTGCGTCAAGCAACCTCAACAAACGAAAGTTGACAAATTTCGAGCTGGGCCAATGGCAGAAATTAAATTAGCCGACAGCTGTGGGAAATTCGAGATATGTGGAAACAAATGTTTTCTTTTATAAAATGTAGAGTCGACTTGCATTTTCTTAGATTCGCCGATCTTGTTAACAAATTGACCACCAGGTGTCAATTGCCTGAACTTAATCGGAAATTTCAACATGGCAAAACGATTTTACAAACACATGTTCAAATTGATCAAATTGATCTAATTGTGTGATTCATAAGTCATCTTCAGAAATTCTGGTTAAATATACACAAGGGAAAAGCTATTTTCTGTAAAACAATTGAGACCTGCCCGTGAAATTCTTGGTAACTTGTCATTGGAGGCGGTCTATCGAATATAAAATGTTGTTGCATAATGCTTGCCAAATGTAAACAAATAAAATAAACACTAAAAAAAAAATAAATACAATGTGCAGTTGTTGAATTTCAATATTGAAATAAAAGCCTTAAACACAATTTGGAAAGTACCTTGTATTACACTCAAAGATGAAAATAATTCGTACCATTTTGTACTTAATCATTCTTGATTTTAAAATAATAAAAAAGATTTTTAAATGAAGTACAAAATAATCAAGAATTTTTACATTTGAAATTTGACTAAATCGATTTTAATTTTGAATTATAAAAAATTCTTCTTGAAAAGAACATTTTGGTTTTAGGATAAGAAAGACGCGGATTTTGAATGGATATAGTATTTCACTCTAGGAAAAGACAGTAAAGATTTCTTGGCAACACTTACCGTTCCCTTAGCGGCAATAGCTTCAGGCCGCTTCCAATGCCGCTGCCGCTGCCCAAATTGGACACCTTTAGCGGTATCTTGACGCTGTCCGAATCGCTGCCGCTCTCGGCACCGGAACCGCCGCTGCCGCCACGTTGCTGCAACTGCTTATGGTTGCCAGAGCCCGGTGCGTGGTGCTGCTGCTGATGCTGGCGGCTACAGGAGGTGGGCCGCTTTATGTTGCGTCTCTCAGCCTGGGAGGGCAGTCCGCGCACATTCATCAGGTATTGACCCATATTTTCAGTTTCACTAAAACCATCACCATCGCTGGCACCACCCACTGCTGCGGCTCCGCACTCATCCAGCCCGCAAAGCCCGGCGCTGGCATCGCTGCCCATGTGTACGTCGGCGCTGCAGAGGAGCAGCGCTGCAGCGCTGCCGCCGCACTTTCCATTTTGCTGGTGCTGTTGTTGGTGATGTTGCTGTTGCTGCTGCTGCTGCTGCTGTTGTTGCTGCTGCTGCTGCGCTTGGCTGCTGCGCTGCTGATGATTTCGTTGATAGTGCTGATGATAGCCACCGGCGCCGAGTCCCAACGCTGCCGTTGCGTTGCCTTTGCTATTGTTGTTGCTGTTGTTGTAATGCTTCTGCTGCTGCTGTTGCGTGCAGATGCTGCTGCCAAATGTTGCGCCAAATTTTGTGTCCCGGTGTGTGCCATCTAATGAGATATTCGATAGAAACGAGATCGCAGCCAATCTGCGCCTGTGTCTCGTCTTGTTAAGCGAACTTGCCATTAGGCACTTGACCGTTATCAGCTTGACAAATGCAATCGAGGAGGAGGACAATGAGAGAGCAAGATGCAGAGTGTCAGAGAGAGAGAGAGGGGGAGTGCGCGAGCTACGTTACGTTCTACGTTAAACGTCACACGTTATGTGGAATGTGGACGAAAGTTTACAGAACTTTCCAGCGTAATACTTCCTGTTTATTTCTATTGCACGGCCCAAAACCCGAAATACACACCAAAAGTTATTTTAGAGTTTTTAAAATATTTTAATAAAATATTTTCGTATATTTATTTGTTTTTTATTTTGTTTTATTGAAATTGTTTTTTATTTTTGATTACGGATTTGTTTTTTAACAGTTAAACTGTTTAGTCTCTAAATTCGAGGCCGAATTAAACAACAAATAACTTGAACGCGACATTTTGGTAAAAGAACTCAATCAACTTTTTAAAAAATTTTGGTTAAATGTATTGCTATTTCTGCACTTTTTTTTAAGGAGTTGAAACTGTGTCCATCCAGATTCACTGCAAATACAAAAAACATTTAACATTAAATCAATAAAAGCAGATAAAAGCCGAACGAAAAGCTATTTATTGTCAAGTGCAAGCTTTTGCACACTCTACTAAGAACTACGTGATTTTAAATTCGTTATGTAACAAACCTTGAAAAAGAAAAAAAATAATTACAAATGTAGTTAAAATGTTAATAGCTATATGTTATAAACAAATTAATCAATATATATTCGTTTTCTTTGTACCGTGCATGTATGATGTATATTATTATCTTGAAAAAAAAAATGATGTCATCTCCTTGGAGATGTAAGTGTTTTGTATTTGAAATTAATTAAATTAAGAGAAAAAAAAAACTTTATCTCAGAGGTCAACGCCCGTTTTCTAGGTTTCGCTATGAGTGAAAAAAGTCCTCCTGGTCTATGCGAATTGCATCAAAAAGCCAATAAACTCTGCATGCATTGCTGGTCTCTAAAATTGTTCGAGAAAGCTTTTTGCTGCAAGTTTAATGCTGCCTGCTAAAGCTGAGTGGCTAAAAGCTGTGTGCATTCCACGGTTGTTGTTGTTGTGTTGTTTTTATTGTTGCTGTTATTGCTGGCTAATAAACGGCCGGCAAACACGGTTACACTTAACACAGTTTGTTTACCTGAGCTTAAGCCCGAGTCAAAAATGGACAGGGATGAACAAATTGGCCACTAACAAAACAAATAACGGGCGTGGAAAATTTTCGATCTAACAGCTGACAGCAGTAGCAACAACAATTAAAGAGGTCCATTTTTGGGGTGACTACATGCATTGTAATACTAGCTGGTCTAATTGGATATCAACGGTGACCAGTTGGAAAGCGGCACGTGCGCTCGTATTAGGGGAAAATCAATGTTGAAACAAGTGTGCGTGAATCAAGCAAAGTGCGAATATATCTGTATATATGTATATATTTATGCATGATTCACACCCACGCATACGGAGTGACGTAGGTGCCACTGAGATAAAGAAAAAAAATATAAAATCGTATTTGTCAATTTGTACTTACCCACAAAATGCAAAGTATTAGTTTCTCACACACCTTTATTTTTATATATTTTTTATTTAAATTAGAAATGTTTCAAACGCGCCATTTTGAACTATTTTTAGCTAACGATTTCGACACTTTTTATCAATTGTGAACAATTAGACACTCGGTTTCCTTTTTTCCTATTTTATATTTTGTTTCTATGCGCAGACTTTGATTTCGCTTTGCGCTGGTGCTTCTTGGACTCTGCCACCCCGCCTTCTTGCAACTTCTGGGACAGCCGCTGCCTTCTCTGTTGTCGACGCAGCTGCTTTCGTTGCGTAAATCAGCCAAAACCGAAATTGCTTTCGAAATGTTCGAGGGGCTTTGACTTATCGTCTCAGCGAATACACGTTTTTAATATATTGAATGCAATTCTTTGTCAAGAGATGCGAACTCGTATTCTAGCACGAGCGTTACGATTGATTCGGAATAAACGACAGAAACGTCAACGTTCCACAGAAAATTCACAAAACTGCTGATAGTGTGACCGCAGTTTGAATGGCTTAAAATACCACAAATTACAACTCACGGTGAACACAGATATTGTGTACAACATAGTCCATCTCTAGAGTCAATGTGTACACAATACATTTTGGCAACACTGAGCTCCACCCTCGCCATTATTAGCAGTAAAACGAAAGAAAAAAAAATGAAAGGAAACATGTAAATTAGCGAAAAGCAACCGAAATCAGTTTTTTCACAACCCATTCATCAAACAACAACACCTCCCATCCACCATCCGGAAGCACACACACAAACATGGATCACAATGAAATATCGATGTGCATGGACGTCAAATTGGATACACACGACAAGCGCGCCATTGCGCTGCGGTACAAGACGTGGACCAAGTGTCTGGTCAAAATCGAGGCCATCAAGTGTGTGCCCTGCTTCCTGCGCCTCAGTTTCCAGACCGTATCCGACGAGGAGCCACAGCAGCAACAGAAACTCCTGAGCGTCTCGGTCAATGTGCCCGGCGTTAACATCAGCATGGCCACCTCGCGCACCAAGCAGCACTCGTACGGACTCTTCTGGACGCAGAATCGGCGCGACTGCTTCATCTACTTTGCACTGGACACGGAGACGGCCTGTCGCCGCCACATGAAGTGGATCAAAAAGTCGATCAAGAATTTGGAATTGTACAGGCAGGTTTTTCTGGAGCAGCGCCGATTCAGCCGCGACACGAGGTGGGCTCAAAATTACAATATGTTAGGAAAAAGAGATTACTTAAGAAGGAGAAATAGACGCGTGGTATATATTATAAATTCTTTGTCAGTAGTCTGTCTGTCTTACTAACTGTTTCTATGCAAATTAGTCCGTCATTTTATTGGAGACACTTTATATATCAGAGTCGCCTGAATCGCACCTATATATCATATAGCTGAGAGTGTACCACACTATGCTCCTAAAATCTGAACTAAAACCCATCAATTAAGAGTGTATTTGAAAAGTAGTATTAATATAGGCCCACTATATCATACAGCTCTCATAGTAACAATCGGTCGAAAATAAGTTTTTTTGTATGAATAAGTTTTTGTTTTTAAAAGTTCCGGAAGATATTTAACAATTGTGAGGGGTCCAATGCTCCTTTTATAGAGATAAAAATATTAGCAATATCAAACTAACATATAATAAGCCAATAATAGGACGAAAATAAGTTTTTTGGAAGCACTAATTTCTCGATTTTAAATTTCTCTTTTATCTTTTGTAATTAATTGCAATTTAATTTATTGTTTCTAGCTGTCAAAAGGCCCTTGGTCCATTGCCGAACTTGCCCGAATCCTTTTGCTTTGATCTGGATGTAAGCAGTTTTTCGTTTTCCGCACGCGTCTCGCAAATCTACGAGGAAATCTTTGATGGCAGTCGTATATCACGCGCATCCATTGCATCGGGCATTTATGAGGAGATGAACCTAGCGTCCGTTTGTGCGCCGGGCGCGTCTGTGTTGGAAACGCCACCCGTGGTGCCGCCGCTGCCGGCGCATCGCAAACGCATCAACACGTTTGAGTGCAAGCCGGGCGAGATACCGCGCTCTAGCACCAATCCCGAGTCGGAGCTGGCCAAGAAGAAGAAGTACAAGAACATGTTAGACAACTTCTTTGGACAGAAACGTCGTTCGGGCAGTGCCAGCGTCGGAGAACTTCAGCCAGGGCGGGAGCAGGAAGAGCCACAGCAGCAACAGCTACCGCTGTACGAGAACGCTCCCACACCAGAAGCGGCGCCACCATTAAAACGCACACCCAACATGAAAAATGCGCATCGCAACAGCTTTTCCAGCCCAGATCTATCCAAGCTCAACTTTCTGGATACCTTTGGCGAGGCACTGTCCAGCGAGGAGCTGAACATCAGCCTCGAGGACTCCGCCATTGAGCACGACACGCGCCGTGTTCTGCTCGCCCAAATCACACGCCAGCTGAGCAGATCCGATTCGCTGGCGAGCCTGAATGTGTCGGAGCGACTGCCGCACAACTTTAACTTTTCCGCCTGCAACACGTCCACCATAAATCTGATTGGCGCCAACGGCGCCGTGCCCCACGTCAACGCTCAGCTGCTGCAGAACAAGAAAAAGGTGTTGGTCGATGATCTCAACGGGTACTGCATCATGGCGCCCATTATTCAAAAGATAACGGGCAGCAACAACGTTGCGCTGGAGAAGCAACCCAGCGCCAGCACCGCATCCACCTCATCTGGCTACTCGACCGGCTCCTACTGCTCATCCACGAGCAGCTGCAACACCGACGATCAAGCCGGCAAAATAACAAACGCTCCGCCTGCAACTGTTGCAGCTGTGGCACCTCACAACGAGAGCGCCATTTATGAGTCGATGAATGCCAGCTCGCTCAACAGCAACAGCGTCTTGGCCGAACACCTTTACGAGAACCTATTGGCCGTGAAGGCCACCCAGGAGCTAGAGCAGCAGCAGCAGCCGCTCGGACTTGCCTATGGGCTGAGCACCAGCACACCCACCGAATCGCCGCTGTTGCCGGCGCTGCCACCCAAACAGCAGACACCCACGGCGGAGCAGCGGGAGCAGGAGGAGGACTACTATCAGACACCGCGCAAGTCCATAATAAGCGTGGATGATAAGATCCCTTCCTATTATCCCAACAGCTGCGACACGCTCAAGTCGAAGCGGCGCAGCCCCGGCAGCGCGGAAGCAGCGGCGGGAATACGTCACTTGGTCAGCGCCCGGCTGCGTCGCGAGCGCAAGGAGAACCTGTACATATCATCGCCCCAGCAGATCATCGAACAGCGGCATAAGTCCACGCAGGCCGCAGGCACTTCATCAACACCATCGTTAGCCAAGACTAAAACGTTAACCAAAAAGACTGCCGCCCACAAAATCTCAGAGGGTGTCTACGCCGTCACCCATGCGTCAAAGCGCGCAAGCAACGGCATTAGCAACAATAATAATAGCAACAACAACAACAATAACAACATTGACCTACAGCCTGCAAACGTCGGCGAGAAGGAGGAACTGATGCAGCTGGCCATGCTGCAGAACATTGACTTCAAGTTTGACGACGGCCAAGCGCCAGAGGCCAGCACAAGCGCCAACACCAACAGCAAATGCAAATCCAAACCCAAATCGAAGTCGAAATCGAGCCAGTTGGAGGACGAGTACGAGCACTGTTACCAGGCCGCAGAGCGTGCAACGCGCATGCTGCACAAATATGCGACACTGGCCAAGTTTGGCAACTCGCCCACTAAGCAGCAGCAGCAACTGCAGCTAAAGGCTGCCATGACACAGTCCCAATCGGTGACCAATTCACCCAACGAGTTGCAGCAACAGCAGCAGCAGCAGCAGCAGGTGGCGCCGCAAGCCAGCAACAGCTTGAAGAAGTTTGCCTCGTTGCCGCGTTTTAAGAAAATTGACTTCTCGCCGTTGAAGATGCGACTGAATAATGTGCTCCAACGGAATGCGACAGCAGCTCCACAATCGCCACAGTAGCAATAAGGACGTTTCACTGTTGATGTTGTTGTTGTTATTATTGTCGCAGTAAGTAGCATTAAGCTAAACGTAATCGCTATAATCTATGTTTTGCATTGTGATTTCCTTAAGTTGATCAGCTACCTGATGTTTACTTTGTATTAAATACGCTCTGAATGCAGCATTAGTCTAGTACTTAAAGCCTTATATGTTAGTCCTGATTTGCCATAAATATTGTCTACACTAAGTAACTCTAATCGTACGCATATATACACATATTTTATCATATCAACGAGTGAGTGTGTGAGAAAAACTAGTATATTCCATAAGTGGTAACTGATGTTGTGTCTGTTGGTTGTTTTTCTCCATGTCTATGTCTATATACAAACATTTTACCATAAACATACGTATTCACATTCCAATCGAAGTATGCTCAATTATAGAGAAATATCGAAACGCTTTTATTTATATACACAAATTATACAAATCTATTGTTGACTTCTTTTACAAAAAGTATCTAGTAATATTAAACTACAATTAGCTTATTTAGCAATTAAGGCAGCTTCCTGTGACGCTTTGCGCTTCTGGCCAATCCAATCGAGTCCAAACCGAAACCAAAGTTAAACCGATTCTGCATCTCCCACAAATGCAGTTGGAACCACAATGCTATAATCCAAAATACTCAGAGGTCATTTGGTTAAATTATTTATAACTCTGTTGGCATATGCTTATAAACGCTACGCTTTTTGGCTTTGCGAATTGCCGACGCATAAAACATATCAACAAATTGTAAAACTAAATTAGTTAGAGATGAAATTAAAACTTTAAACAGTTCGGTGTGCCGAACATTACATATTCTTGCACTCCAATATGTGGCATTAACTTGCAGCCCACCTCTTAAATACTATCTAAATATTTTAAAAGCCCAAATTATACAAAAAGTATTTTTTATTATAGCTTAGTAAAGTATCTGTCTTAGCGACATAAGGCGTTTTAGCTTTTTCTGCAAGAATGTAAACTATGGATATTGGACAAGCTTCTTTATAGCGCAAACAAAGCTCAATTGTACCGTGACTAATATATATATATCAACTTTATACATATTTCGCAGCGAATGAAAGTCAATAACAATAAAAATTAATCAATGCTTTGTTAACTGAAATGGTTTTTATGCTTATGTTGGGCTCCACTCAGCTGTAGACCAAAGGTCGTCGTTGTTGGCGGATAAACTCCAGTTCGACGCGCGAGTCCTTGGGCACCACATAGAAGAGCAGCGCGCCGCCAGAGACAAAGAACCCCTTCTCGTTGATAATCTCGCGCAGCGTCTTTTTCGGGATCACCTTGCACACGCAAGCGGCCTTGCGATTCTCATAGTAGACATGGACGTTGTCGGGGCGATAGCTTAGCGTCCTGTCGCAGGGCAACGGCTCGGCAAAGAGTGTGTTTAGGCAGTCCGCCATGGTGGCTGTCTCCGGCAGTTGCTGCTGGAAGTCGCTGAGCAGAAATTCCGGATAGGAGAAGGCAGCAGGCCAGATCAGGGTGCTGCCATCATCGTCCACATGCACGGGATAATCTTCGAGCGGCAGAAACTTGGGCCGCAACAGCTCCTCACTAATATTAGGCCGCTTATTAATTGGCTGATCATCGAATTTAATGGAACGCTGCTCCAAGGATTCGCGCAGCTTGTGAAAACGTGCCAGGCGACGCTTCAATTCGACAGCTTCCTTGCGCTGGTTTCGCTCCATGTCAATCTAGATGGATCTAGATTAATATTTAAGTGCGATGAATTTGACATGCACCATCTCACCTTTCTCATTTTGTTCTTGTGTAGCAGTGCCTTGGCATCCTTGTGGTCCACGTCCACTTCGAGCAGCTCCTCGCACATCTGGCTACACACATCGAACTTCTCGAGCTCGTAGGCGCATTGCGCAGCGCGCCAGCGCGCCTTCGTGTAGTCCGGTTTGTAGAAGAGGGCGCGCTGTGCGTCGCTTAGCGCGGACCGATAGTTCTTGATGAAGAAGTGTGCCGCCGACCGGTTGTTATAGAGCACGGCCAGCACGTCGGGGTTTTCGCACTTTGCTTTGATGCCCTCGCTAAACGAGTAGACGGCCATGCGGAACTTTTTGTGCTTCATGTAAAAGTTGCCGTCCTCTTTGTAGTTGAGTGCCAGCTCTTCGCGTGTGTTCTCTTCCGGGTCGTATTTGAGCTTTTGCAGGCCTTCGAACATGGGATGCACCTCATCGCCTGGCTGTGGGGTTTGTTTCATAAAAAACGGGTGCTTGTCCATTTCCTCCTGCCAGCGATCTTCCGGCCATCCCTCCTCATACCGTTTCTTCTCCAAGCCATCTATAAACTGATCCAGCTCGGCATCTAGCTGTGCCGCGAGCTCTAGCCGCTCCTCGTCCGTCCAGTTCGTTTTCGTCGCAAGGTTCTCCATTACTGTCGTTTTAGCAAGGAATTACACATGTTGTGCAGATACCTGCTATTTGGGCTAAAAATCGTGACACAAACCAATGTAACTGTGACAGTGAAGAATTTCAATAATGTGGCAATGCTAAAGAACAAACATTTCGTTGTGATTGGCAAACTGGCAAATTGTTGGAATACCGAGAATAAAAAGTTCTCTTCGAGTTCTTGTTGTTTATAAATAACTGAAAGTTACAGAAATATGAGAATAAGTGTCCATTTACCCATTACATTTGTGGAAACTCTACCAAATGGCAAGAACACTAACAGTGTGAAACAAGCTGGCAACGCCACAATCAACAATTTCGCTTAGTTTTTGGCGCGCAACACAAGAGATGGATTTGGTTGACATGGAAGTGGATGAAAATGCGCCGCAGCAGTAAGTTTCTAAACATGCACAAATCGCATCATATTCCAATCATATTCTCTCCTTCGTTGGCAGGTACGTGCGGACGGCGGGCGACGTCAAGGCCATTGTCAAGCATGCGAAAATGGACGAGCGCCAGCTAACTCAGCTCACACAGGCTCTGTACTATCCGGGTGCCCACGTAGTCAGCGATAATTTGCGGTTGCTGGAGCTGGATGAGCACATGCTGCAGCAGATTCGCACTGGTCAGACGCTGCACTTTAAGGGCGGTCTGCATGAGAAAGTCGTGCTCTGCACAGACGAGCGCACATACGACGTCAAGGGCGCCGAGATCTCAAACAGCCTTTTGTTGGTGCCGGAGTTAAAGTTTGCTGCCGCCACCAGCACCTCACCACTGAAGAGTCCACGCTCGGGCACCGCCAATACCTCACTGGAGCGCAGTCTCAACGACAGTGCCGATGATGATTTGGAGGTGCCGCGCACGCTGGAGCAGAGGCAGGTGCTAAGCATTTTCCACGAATACTTTGAGTGCCGTGAAATACGACCGCGATTTCGCAAGCTGGGAGAACTGCTCCAGCTAACACGCTATTCCGGGCCAGAGAACGAATACTGCATTGAGCGCAAGTTGTTGTTCAGTTTCCAGCAGCTGCTGGACACGGTGCAGTGCAGCCGTGCGCAGTTTATCGAGGGGCTGCAACAGTACAGGGCCCTCGAATTCGATGGCCACATACGTATACTGGACTACGAGTACGAATACCGCATTATCAACCTGATGATCGGACTGATAAGCGAAAACTCGTGGGCGCTGGATGAGGTGGAACGGGGAGAGACAATTTACGCACTGCAAGGCATTGCTCCAGAGCCGATTGTGGCCGGACTCTTTGATGTCTATGCAACGCCAAGTGATCGCTGCCCCAACAAATTCAGATATCAGGAGTCGCTTGTGGCACGGATTGTGGCGCAGAACATTTTGCAGCCAGGCCTGCGTTTTCGCAGCGAGGAGTTCATGAGTACCTGGCAGGAAGCCCTGCCCGAAGGTATGAACTGCAAGTTTGAATATCTGCGAGGTCTGGGCATTTTGGACAAGGAGGGCGCACAGCCTTGTGTCCGTTCCCTAGCTGAGGAGCAGCTTCCGTCCAATATTACCGATCGCATGCGCGCCTTGTTCAAAACAAAGCGGAGGTGGACGCTGGACGAGATGGAGCCGTACATAGAGTAAGCAGTACATCTACCCAAATTAGCGGACATTTCTGAGTTTAATTATTTTCTCTCTCCAGCTGCTTCACCACACCCACACTATCCGTCTCCATATTGCTGGCCAAGCACGCGCGCTCCCTAACCGAAGGCGGCACACGATACTTTGTGTCCAAGCATTGAATGCAGAAAAATATATTTGTACAGTAAACCAGATTATATTTGATTAGGCGTCGCGTTTGCGCTTGTTGCGCTGCTTCTTGGCTAGTTTCATGTCCTCAATGGCCGCTTTCATTGTTTCCACAGCACTCTGGGCATTGCTGGTGCCCATATCGGAGCCCGAGAGCAGCTGCCCCGTGCTGGTGGGATACTTAAAGCTAAATCCCTTGGGGAAAATGGGTTGAGCCAGCAGTGCGTTGAGTTGTCCTCGCACAGAGTCCACATGCATGCGGTTGCGTCTTCGTTCAATAACAAACGGATCTTCGTCCTGGTCGCTACCACTGCAACAGTAACGGATAAGAATATTGCCCAGTTAAAACACAAGTGTACCTACGACTCATCGTTGTAGCCATCAATAATCATGTCCATTTCCTCGGCATGCTTTTTCATCCAGCCCTCTTCGCTTTGGGTGCGTCTTAATTTCAGTTCCTCCTTGTCCAGTACACGTGCTAGATTGACGCGCTCTCTGACGGCGCCCAGAAAACGCTCAGAGATTGGAAACAGTGGTAGATCCTCGGCTGAAAGCATCAGGTTGCGTTAAATACACATGAATATACATTAAAATTGCGGGCACCTACTTCTTTCCAGAGTCTTGTGAAGCCTCACATAGCTCTTGACCTCGCCAGGTTCCATGAACATCACCGTTATGCCATGTTTATTGGCACGTGCCGTGCGCCCCGATCGATGTACATAGTTCTCACTGGTCCGTGGCACTTGGTAGTGTATGACATGCTCCACATTGGGTATGTCCAGTCCACGGGCGGCCACATCGGTGGCTATCAGCAAGCCCAACTGACTGTCACGAAAGCGTTCCATGTTTTTCAGGCGCTGCTTTTGGATCATATTGGCGTGCAGTGGCAACGGATTGCAGTCCAGCAAGCCGAACAGCGTCGCCAGACGCTTAACGCAGTCAATGGAGTTGCAGAAGACAATGGTGCGACCCGGATGCCGCTGCACGAAATAGTACAGATAGTAATCCTTCTCATCTATCGCGCACAGCAGGCGACTCTCGGTGAGCGTTTGAGCCGTCTCTAAAAAGACACGTTGACGCATTTACATAAAAATGCCTTTAAAGTTCCGGATCGGACTTACGTTGACTGCTGGTGATGTCCACAATCTTTGGCTGCGAGATGCCCAGCTCTTCGATCAGACTCTCGATCTTCTGGTCCACTGTTTGCTTAAGGAACTTGGGACGCTTGGCCAGATTCCGTTCTAAAAGTGTAAGAGAATTGAGAAATGAAGAAATTTGGCAATTGTTTTAGCTTACTTTGCATATGTTCGGGCAGGTCGTGAACGAGCGTCAACGTGGCGGAGAACACAAAGTTCTGGCGCAGCTGCTTGCGATCCTCATCCGCATTGAGCACCTTGAGCAGGCTGCGCAGCTCCTCGAAGTGTCCCTTCTCCACCATGCGATCCGTTTCGTCAATGCACAGAAAACTGACCATCTCAATCTTGTTCAGGTGCTGATTGCCCTGCGTGTACAGTTCCCAGAGGCGACCCGGTGTGGCCACCACAATCTCGGGACACTGGCGGAGCACGCGCTCCTGTTTGGCCACCGATAGCCCCCCGAAGATCGCTGCCACACGAATGCCCGTGTATTTGGCAGCGGCGACAAGATGATTTTTCACCTGCACGGCCAATTCACGGGTGGGCGTCAGCACCACAGCGTAGAGTGGACGAAACATGGCCTGGCTGTCCTCCTCGATATCGCTGTCTTCGTCACTCGCGCCAGACACGTAATCCAGCTCTTCGGGCGGCGGTGTCAGCTCGTGATTATCCTTAGGCGGCGGCGCCGCCTCTTCTGCTTGTTGATCGCCTTTGACCTTTGGCGCCCTGCGTATACTTGACCCGTCATTGCGCTGCTTCAGCTCCATAATGCCCGAGAGTATGGGTATGCCAAACGCAAGGGTTTTTCCGCTTCCGGTTTCAGCAGCACCCAGTATATCCTTCTTGCCATGTATGGCCGCGGGCAGTGTCATAGCCTGAATCTGCGTGGGCGCCTCGTAGCCCTGCTCAGCCAAGGCACGCATAATCGCGGCTGGCACGCCCATGCCATTCCATTTCGTCATATCCTGCTCGCTTTGAGAACTGCAGAACACCAGTTCCGGCACCTCCTCGTCCTCGGAGCTGGCCTCTTTCAAGACATCGTTGTCGTCGTCGTCTGGTGGCGGCGGTCGGAGCAGCGCAAAACGATCTGGCGCATACCCATCATTGGGTGTGAACTTCGACGTGGTTGACTTGGTATCTGCATTGGCCAGAAGCTTTTTTTGTTTGCGCTGTTCCTTTCGTTTTTCGCGTTTCTCGCGCTGTTTCAGAATTCGCTGAGCACGACGCTCGGCCAAGCGAGCTTTCCTGCTGGGCTTTGCCGATGCACCCGGCGTATCCTCGTTTGCAGTTTTTTCCTCGTCGGCAGACGCTTTTGAATGGTTCTCTGCTTCTGATCGTTTGCGCCGAGTGCTCTGCTCGTTTTTTTTGGTGCTCGTATCCTTTTGCGTTGATTTTACCAGTGCCGAATCGTATTCCTTCAGCACCTCCAGACCAATCAGTCCCTCGTAGCCGCTAAAGTCATCAGATATCACGTGGCCTTTGATTTTAACCTTCTTCCAGACGTCTGCCTTCAGTGTTGGGGTGTTGGTGGTGCCTTTGCTGATTTTCGGCTTTGTATTTTTTATATTCTTTACCTTTGTGGTTACCATCTTTACGTAAATTGAATTGGAGCCACGATCTGCCGCTGGCCTCGTGTTGCGTTTGTTGATGTTTAAGTGGGCAGAGCTGTTATTCACCAGTGTTGCATAATTCGACGGGAAAATAAAGATTTTGCATGACATACACAAAAAAGCGCAACAATTTAAAATGAAGAAACACAAATGTTATTTCAAAATTATTTTAATATTTATATGTATTTATTGTTTTATTGTGGTACTATCATGAAGTTAGATAAATGCATACTCTCCACTCAATCAGAGTTGCTGTATACAAAAAATTAAAAAAGGTTTTACATTACAACAAAAAACGACTAACTTTTTCTACTTGATGTGATTAAAGTTCTTAGACATCTTTAAAGTATTTTCGTAACTAGCTAAAGCCTTCGAACAAATTCTTGCCATAGTAAAAACTTCTAATACTTCGTGTTCCTATTGAGATATTTGTAATTGTTACCAGTATGGGGGATGTAAGTAGTTATAAACAAAATAATCCTAACTTTGTTCAATTAACTCTGGCCACTATGGCACTTCGGCTCAGACACCACATCCATACAGAAGCCCGGGATTTTAATTATGCATTTGCCCGACCAGAAAGCTTCAACATTTAAATTTGTCTAGGACACACAATCTTAAATATTGATTAAGCCACCATTAACATAATAATAACGATATGAAAGTGATAGAGGCGAGTTTTAATTGTTAATACAGCTTGTCGAGCGTTATAGAAAAACATATTTGTTTATTGAAGCAATAATGGAATACTATTATGAAACATTGATTGCTCAGTTTAACACTAAAAGCGCTTCAGGAATTCCTCAGCACAGGTGCGTGCTCGCGCATTCACCGCCAGCTTCATTTCGCTGATTTCTTTATCGATTTCCTCCATGAAACTGATAACAAAGTCCACCAGCTTGTGCTTGTACATTTGCTCCGTGTGGAAGTTGGTGATCAAAAAGCTAATGTCATATTCTTCGATAGGTTTCCGGCGCAGTATGATAAAGGACTCCGCGCGACGCATCATGAATCGTGTGAACTTGTGGCAGAGAATGCGCTCGATTTCATCCGCCTGCTTCACAGCAATGCTGACCCGAACCGAGTTAATGGATGGCTCAATGAGCACCTTCTCTCGCTCGTTGCGGGAGACGACGATGGGCGTGAGCACCAGTTCTTTGCTGGAACAGATTTCCACCTCTGGCTTGTTGTGACGTTCCACAACTTGGGAGGGGAAGTCCTGCAGACACATCGCAGCAGTCAGCGAATGCCGAACGGCCGTCAAGTACGGTTTTAGGGTGGCGGCCATCGTTTGTTAAAAGTCTTAATGCTCTGTTCTTTAATGTTTGTCTAAAGGTATATAGGCAACTTTTTTATTTTTTTTATGAATCACACAACGATAGTATCGTCACTATCGACTGAACATTTTATCGATATCGGTAATGCATTGTAATAAATACTAGACCTAAAGAAAATATTACATTCGTTTATTTGATCATTTCTATTCGAATTATCTAACAACTCGTCTTCGGAGGAAAGTTTTTTGTACCTCTAGCCCTGATAGTATAATTTGGATGTATTTTATTTGACATGAAATTTACTAGCATAATTCGAATCGTACGGTCACTCCTGTAAGTGTGACACAAATCCATGAATATTACTGTTTGACGATAACACTTGTGCGATTAATCGACCGACTACATAATTTATCGGGCAGCAGCAGCAGCAGCCGCAGCATAAAAAATAAAAATCACATTTGGATATAAATGATGCGGTAATCGTTACTTATTCAGCCAACCAGATGAGCTGCAAAATGTGGAGCGGCACCACGTTGCTCCTGCTCCTGGCGGCAGCTGCACACACATTGCCAAACAGTGAACATGTTCCTCCTCTACCTCTAAACATAAGCAAAACCACAACCACAACAAATGAAACCATAACTAGCAACAATAACAAAGTGCCTACGTCCAACGCAGCTGCCTCTGCCGCCGGCTATATGCAGCTGCAGCAGACGCCAGCGAGTGTTTTCTTCGTCAACTATAATCAGCCAAATGTGATGCAGCTAAGGCACAATGTGGAGAGCAAGCAGCACAGCATGCGTAATGTTGAGATGCAAGTGACCAAGATACAGGTGAGTCCACCCAGAATCTTCCAATGAATCTCCTGCTTGAGCCGGCAACGCATCTTTGCAGGAAATCTTCGACTCCATACATTTTGCAACTTCTGGTACAACGCTGCAGCGATTGTTTGGCAATGGCAACGGCAACGAGAGCGTGCAGCAGGATCTGCAAGCATTCAGCCAGCGGCTGGGCGGCAAGATGCAAAGAGCCACACATGTTGCTGTCCAATTGCGCGATTTGTTCCGTTATAATCTGAGCAAAGTACTTCTTCAGCAACATAGCTATGACGATGAAGGGGACGATGAGTTGGAAGGCGAATTTGACTTTGAAATGGAGGATGGGGATAGCAGCAATGCGGCCGCTGGCAGCGAGCACATGCATCTCTACCTGAACACCCAAATTGAAAACTGCCAACTGGATTATGAGAGCAATGTGGACGGAGTATCCTCGGCATCTGCGCATTACAATAAGCAGCAGATACAAATCTTAAACTCTCTCAAGTCGGATGAGGCATCGCGGGGTACATTCCTAAACGAGAACAACGCACGCTCGCTTGCCGCCAATAGCTATATAGCCGATCAGCTGAACTTGATGAGGCAGCTACTGAGCAGTAGCCCCAACGACAACGAGCCAAGCGTCAGCGGGAATAACACCAAAAAAGTCAGCAGCAGCGTCAGCCACTTTAAGCACATATATTTTCTCTCCAGCAGTGATGGAGCTCCAGGCAGTGCTCATTTTCGCCGCCTATATGTCTCGGCCATCAAACGGAAGTTTGTGCTGCTGCTCATCGATGTGGGATCGGCGTTAAATGCGGAGCTGTTTGATATCACCAAGAACTTTGGTAAGTGTTGGCAGACACGATAGCCAAGAGACGCTAACAAATAACTTCAAAATGAAAATCTATGTATAACGAGCAAGTACAGTTATACAGTTATATCAAGAAACGCACTGATAATTGTCTGAATATGAGCAAAATCTCATTTTGAATAATCTCAGGCCTCACCACGGGAAACTGAAGACTATAGATTGTAGAGGATAGACCTTACACACACTTTGCCTCGATGGCGATGAAACACCCGTTCACATCTTAGAATACTGTCCAGCGGGAATCAGGTTGTGACTGTCTCAGCTGGGGAGTCAGACTCTTAGCGCAGGAGAAATTAGAGCTCATAAACCAAAGAAAATCGTTGCATTCTTTCAAAAAATAGAAGTGGGTAATAATCTATAGCTTACTAGAGAGAGGACCAGTAGACTCAGGAGTTCGCAGTGCTCTTGATTCTAGCAAATAAGAATATAAGAGTATCCAGTGTAGTGTAATTAAATATCCTTGCAGACGTATGGAAGATGTGCATTATATATCTATCATTTACCCTTAATCTATTGTTCTATATGTTTTTAATACAAAAACAGATTTCTGGCCCATTGTTTTAATGCCAACTGTATCGTACTATGGTCTGATCCGGCCGATTTTGACATATATACAACGCCTGCCACAAATAGACGGGCCTATAAAAGATTTCATGACGATAGCTTTAAAACTGAGAGACTAGTTTGCATAGACAGGTGGATAAACGTACTTGGCAATATCGACAAGGCTGTTGAAACCAATCGTCTGCAAGAGTATGATAAGAGCGAAAGAAAATGTATTCTATTCAGGATTTTATATAGAATATTTATTTTAGTTATTATCTCATCTTTTACTGTTTCGTTTTGAAGAGTAATTAATGTGGAAAACATTTGCTGCCAGTTTTCTTTTAAATTGAAAAGTATCTTACTTCTAACTTCTTTTTTTCTCACAGTTCATGAGGTGCTGCTGTTATTGGAGGACACCGACTATATATCGTTAGTGACTGTTTCCAATGAGGCTGACTTTATGTTTCTGGATGCGTTTCCCGCTGACGCTGCACATGGCATTTATAGCGCTACACGTGCACACAAGGAGGAGGTACTCAACTATGTAAATAATCTGAGTTTGGGACGTGGAATGACCAATCATACGTTGGGCTTCGAGTATGCGTTCCAGCTGCTGCATCGACTGCAGCAGGCGAAGCTGATTAACTGCTCAGAGCAGCCGATTGAGTTTGTTTATGTGACTCGTGGGTTGCTCACAAATCTGTCGGATGCCATGCACGTGTTACAAGTTCTGGCCCAGGGCCAGAGTCGACTGCTGTCGCCGGTTATCATCAACACCTGCGCCGTGGTGCTGGACGAGAAGCGCATCATGTATGAAAAGCAGTTCCTCAGCGATGTGGCTACACAGAACTACACGAAGTTCGACATTGATGTGCGTCCTTGGCTGCCTGCTGGCCAGGAGGCGCAATTGGCGGGCCGCTTCTTTGTGCTGAATAAGATGCATGCGGACACGATACCTCGGGCCAGCAGTCGTGTCTTCTCGCCGCTCTTCGCAGAGCGCTTTCTCACGGATTCACTTGAAGTGCATCAGCCCGTTGTGGAAGCGGAAAGCGGGGGTGAGTCTGATATTCGGCTGCGTGTAATGTTTAAATTAACATTGTTGCTTTCATAGACGTACTGGTCGCCATTACGCACGCCGTTCCGCCATACGGTGTGGTGGGCGTGAATTTGTACTTGGCTGATTTGTTGGAGGACTTGCTGAACTATCCGAATGCTGTGCCCGCTACCAAGCAGGGATTTAGCTATGCCTTTCTGTTGGATCGCAACGGCAACACCCTGGCCCATCCGGCCTTCCCGCGGCCTCTCATCCAGCGTGAGACAGCATATCCAGTAAACATTGCTTACCTTGAGAATGCGACCGAGTTTGCCAGCATTCTGAAGCGCATGCTGCACGAGGAGCGCGGAAATGCGACCACTGGCATCTACCTGGGTCGCCAACAGCTGCTGCGCACCTATCACTGGCAATCCGTGCTGGGCATTTATGTACTGTGTGTGGTCAGTACCGCCAGCATCAGCGGCACCGCCGCACACAATGCATCCGTCCCGCTGCAGCGCTACAATCGAAAAGATGCCACATCTAGCTATGACTCGGGCTACTATGGCGACAGCATGAATTTGTTATACCATCGCTTGGACCTGATGCAAAGCAGCGGCAGTGGCGCCCCCAGAACCTGCCGCTACTTCAGGCAGATGGCCACAATGGGTGAGTTAACGCAGAAGTTCGTGCATAGTTTAGTGTTCCATTTGATTTACAATCTGAACAGTATGTTTGAGAATGAGCAAAAATTTATGTAAAACGTTGAGCTTGGCAGTAATATATATACTTGATCATTATCACGAATCGAGTGTGAACCCAAGAGAGAGAGAGAGAGTCAGAGGCCATTATAGATAGATGCAGAATATTGTCCAAAAAAATGATCGATAAATAAGTAATTTTTAAGGAAGTACCTTTACCTCTACCTCCTTTATGTTCAGAGCTGAGTAATGGACAAGTTTTAGTTGGCATCTGTACCCTGGAGTACGACTACTTCTTTTATACCTTACCCAGGAAAATATATGCTGTTGTTAAGCCGTTCAGCAACAGGGGATCACGTCGAATAATAGGTTTTATTGATGAATATTTTTAAAAATATCTATAACTCGATTTACTATGTGGCTGCTAATTGTTTGCTGGTTTTTATCTTTCTGCAGATGCACCCACGCTTTTCTTGAGTGCGTCCGCCTTCAAGTCGCCCTTTGCGTTTCTGCACAACAATCGGCCTCAAACGCAGCTGGGCCAGGTGGAGTCCATAATGGCTTATCTGCGCTACGGAAGTGACCTGTTTTCCAATCCCGGGCTGCGCTCGCGCATACGCCACGAGGTTGGCGTGTTGTATCAGGCTATGCAGCTTTTGTGGCGGCGTCACCAGGACTCGAGTGGCCCGCTGAGTGGCCACATCATAAGACGCTACATAGCTAGCGAGAGTGGTGTGCTGCAACTGTATCCGGGCTGCCTGTTAAGCAGTAACTATGACGCAACACGACGACCCTGGTTCCGGCAGGCTATGGCACAGCCGGGACGTATTGTGAGCACTGCGCCGTATTTGGACGCTGGCGGAGCGGGCTACATTGTGACCATAGCGCATACAATTTTCGAGGGCAAGGCGGACGCATTGCACTCGGCCCAGCAGGATCGGCCCGTGGCCGTGGTCGCCTTGGATGTGCCCTACGCCTTCTACTATCGGCTCATATTGGACAGCACTCCGCTGTGCCAGCTGCCCCATATGAAGTGCCTGCTGTTTGAGCACGAAGGCTACTTGCTGGCCCATCCCAGCATGCTGCAGGTGTCCACGGCCACGCGCAATCAACGCCGTCCTCACGAGCATCTTACGCACAAGGAATCGTATCTCGCCAACGACATGCTCAATCATGGCCAGCTGGTGCGCAAAATGGGCTGTGCCAGCTATCAGAATCGCACGCTGCAACGCAACTACGTGTTCAACACGTCGCTGGCCACAATTCTGGGCAATGTGGTGCATGGAGAGCGCACCAAGTACGCCATTGCATCCATACGGGGCAGCAATCTGTTTGCGGCGGTGCTCAACTCTAGCTGCGACGGCGGCGCCTTTTGTCCCTGCAGCACCATCGATCGCGTGTGCCTCAACTGCAAGCGCATGGACCAAACCGACTGCGAGTGCCCCTGCGAGTGTCCCATGCTGTTAGGCTCTGGTGTCTCTGAGCCGGACGGATATGCCAACTACACGCAGCAATTCCCCTACTGCGCGCCGCCCAGCGAGCATTTCCTTGCACTGCCGCCCACCACCCAGCAGTTGAGCCTGCTGCCAAGTTGTGCCGCTGCTGGCGGCGCGGGCGGCTGCGAGGCGCACGCCACGCAGCGAGAGTGCCTCGGCGTTATGGGCTGTGAGTGGTGCCAACAGGATGTGGAGGGCAATAGCTTCGGCGCCGCCTTCTGCTCGACACAGGCGGGGTGTTTCAATGGCGTGTTGGCCTCACTGACGCCCTACGGTGAACTGGATGAACTGGAGATGCTGGCTGCTCACAATCCCCAGCGGGAGCAACACGCGTACTCCGCCTTTGGGCCTCTCGTTGGCGCCATCGTTGTGCTTGCCGTGGTCATTGGCTTTGCCATGTATTGCTATAGGCACAATGTGGATACGCAGGCACAGGAGCAGTTCTATGTGGACTCGGTGCAGGAGGAGAATTACGGGCTGCCGCTGTCGCGGTTCAACTTTGATGATTGCCAGGCGCACGACGAGCCGCCCATGGGCGGATATGACCATGCCGCCGCCCAGCGTCAGCTGATGCATGCTGCTGACAATTCGCCGTACCACATGTCCAGCGGCAGCAGCTACTATCGACGGCCGCCGAACGGTGAGTCGGATCATGGCTATAGCACCATGACGCCGCACGAGGATAGCTCCGATCAGCAGTGCTTTACGTTGGCGGAACCACTGCTGCAGCACGACAAGCGGCACAGCAAATCGGACACCATGTCCATATCAACATCCATATCGAGTCCCACAAACCGCCAACAGTCCAGCACGCATCCGTACATGAGCAGTCAGCCAGCCTCGAAGACGGAGCGTTATAAGCAGCACCAGCAGCAGCTGCAGCAGGCGACACCGTCGCCCTGTCGCGGCGCGGCTTCTGTTTACGGGCAGACGACGCTGCCGCTGGATGCGGAGGAGCCACGTTCCCACTGCATACTGGCGCCGGTGACAGTGCACCGGCATATGGAAACAGCCGAGTCATAGTCCCAGTTAGTTTGTTAAGTTTCAATACTTCGAGACGTCCGCTTGTTTGCCAATTTGGCTATTTTGTACTAAGGTTTGCGGGTAGTTCAACTGCCCCAATGCAGCGGTTTGTGCAGCACTGCTGCAGTTTGGGCAGCACTGTGTTTCTCGAACCTGTCAACACACACACCCACACACACACACACCTACTACAAAATGCCAGCCATTTAATATTTAAGTCGTTTATATCGTTAATAGCTCTGCCATTTTTGTCCAGGTACACGACTGATGTACTGTAATTTATTGCAAAAAGTATTATTATGCAGCTACTTCCAATATTTGTATCATTTATATGTATTTATAGGTTAAGCACTAAATCAGCAATTGTACTTATTATCAAGTGACAAACGACTCGAAACAAGAGTATACTTTTTTGTAATAGTTCTAAGTCCTTACAGTTACTAACTATCGATTTTAGTAAATAAACCATTAACTGTATGTTTCCAATAAAATGTTTAAATTTTACAAAAAAAAAAACAAAAACACCTTAACACGAGCCAATAAAAGCGCCTAGCCTTGATTTAGAGCGAATTGTCAGTTGTCTGTCCGCACGAACAGCTGTCGGCGCGTTAATGAATTTATTTTTACATTAAACGAAGAAATAGTTTCTGCTCAATAGAGAATTTTCAACAGACACTGTGTTTATAAATATCAACCTTAGCTCGTCCGGGTTGCCAGAGGGAAATCACATATATTTTGAATATGAAGTTAGTCAAGAATTATTTTAAAAATGTCAATAATATGGTTGATTCCAGTTTTTCAGAGTCGCGAGTCTAAGGTTCATGCTTTTGTTATGCTTGTCTCATAACCGGTGCAGCAGCACTTAATAACCGTTTATACCCGATACGCTTTCGATGCTCTCGACAACCCTGTGGCCAAATTTTTGCTCAATCTTTCGTCTTGTGCTTGCTACTGTTGCATTTGGTTTTCTGGTTTGGCGCACGACGAACGTTGTTTTTTGGGTTCTCCTTTTAAGCCCAACAACGAAAACTTGCTACTTCAGCTAGACTTCAGTTTCTGCTCAACACCCCGCACTTTCTTCCTCGCACTTGAAGTGAGTGTTCTAAGATGAATATTTGTTTTCGAACTTTATCTTTTGGAAAGTGTTAAAATTATTTTGCACTCAAAACTATTACGTAATCCAAAATAAAAGTACGAATAGAAAAAAAAAACGAAAGTTATGTAAAAATTGCTGTGGCATGTGCTCAATTTGTTGCAAGATCAATGCCAATAGTGAACGATATTGAATTGTAAATCGGTTAAGATTTTTGCTCGTGTCCTCTAATGTCATGAGCGCTTAGCTGTGTGCAGTTAGAAGGATTTGTGCCTAGAATATCTGAACGTACTTGAATAAATAGATCGTTACGGTTACATCATGACCTGTTAACCTCAACCTTGCTGACTTTTCCACAGCATCCTCGCTAGTCAACATGTTCAAATCTCTGTTCGAGGCCGCGCAGAACTCAACGTTCAAGTCGCCGTTCACCAGTGCTAACTGCCAGGCTGCTGCGCCCGCACCTTCAGCCGCTGTCCTGCCCACAGCCTCCGCGGCCAGCGATGGATCCTCCCGTCAGCTGAGCCCCAATCACAATTTCGCCGCCGCAGCTGTCGCCCAGGGCGGTAAGTTGGAGTTGGAGAGCGTACGCAACCTATTTGATTAAATGCCTGATTATGTTGTCAGATTCTTGCGAGTTTGGCTCCAATCACTATTTCTTGCTGTGCGGCCTGGGAGGTATTATCTCCTGCGGTACTACCCACACCATGGTGGTGCCCTTGGATTTGGTCAAGTGCCGTCTGCAGGTGGATCCGGCCAAGTACAAGAGTGTCGTGAACGGCTTTCGCGTCAGCTTGGCGGAGGAAGGCGTCCGTGGACTGGCTAAGGGCTGGGCGCCGACCTTCATCGGCTACTCGATGCAGGGTCTGTGCAAGTTTGGTCTATACGAGGTCTTCAAAGTTATGTACTCCAATGCCATTGGCGAGGAGAATTCCTTCCTTTATAGAACAGGCCTCTATCTGGCCGCTTCTGCCTCGGCTGAGTTCTTTGCGGATATTGCGCTGGCGCCCATGGAAGCCGCTAAAGTCAAAATTCAGACTACGCCCGGATTTGCTAAGACGCTGCGCGAGGCGCTGCCTAAGATGACCGCACAGGAGGGCATTTCAGCCTTCTACAAGGGTCTGGTGCCTCTCTGGATGCGACAGATTCCATACACCATGATGAAGTTTGCCTGCTTCGAGCGCACGCTGGAGCTGCTGTACAAGTACGTGGTGCCCAAGCCACGCGCGGACTGCACCAAGGGCGAGCAGCTGATTGTCACCTTTGCCGCTGGTTACATTGCCGGCGTCTTCTGCGCCATTGTTTCGCATCCCGCAGACACGGTCGTCTCCAAGCTCAACCAGGCCAAGGGCGCCAGCGCCCTCGATGTCGCCAAGCAACTGGGCTGGTCCGGTGAGTAACCCATCCATCCGTTGATGGTGCCGCCCATCAATGCTAATCTCTTCTCTTTATGTGGGTCCTGCAGGACTGTGGGGCGGTCTGATGCCTAGGATTGTCATGATTGGCACACTCACTGCCGCCCAATGGTTCATTTACGATGCAGTCAAGGTCTTCCTGCGCATGCCACGCCCACCACCACCAGAGATGCCCGAATCGCTGAAGAAGAAGCTGGGCGTGACTGGCGCACAGTAAGGAGCGTACGTAGAAGTTAACCAGTTTAAATAAAAATAGTGCAAGCGGATATTGACCGAATTAACGCAAATTGTATAGAAAACGAGATAAATAAAAACATACCAAAAACTTAAAACTTGTTAAATTTTAGATCCACGGCTGTAAATTCTCGATGTAAATGAAAATAATCATTCAGTCGTTTGTTTTTAAATTTCTTATTTTATGATGAAGCATTGGGATAATTTTAGAAAATTCTCATTAAGGTCAGGTGTCCTAGGTCAGGCAAAATAAATGGTTAAGGTCGAAATGAAACTAAATCAAGAATTAAGAATTAAGAATATTCGTTCACAGCATAATAACAGCTTAAGACTGTCGAAAAATATAGATTTTTTAATTTGTGGGGGAGGGAGTGGGAGTATATACTTCTTGGGTCCAGGTAACTCGATAAAATCCATATCGCCCACAATTTTAGAGCTCAAATTTGGCAAACAGTTTTGCCCACGCCCACTCCCACCCTCACAAGTTACAAAAATCAATATTTAAAAAACCATGATACTTACACCGTCATTGACTGTTTTATTTATACCAAGTTTATACCAACTGTAACGTTCTTTCTTGTATTAAACTTATCTATTTATTTCTTTTCTTTTAATATTCTCTTTATGCTCTTTTAAACGTACTTATTCCTATTTTATATCGTTCAGTCATTTCCATTAAACATATATAATTAAGAAAACTTATCTATTTTAATGTATTTTTATAGTGTCGGCAGCATTTGTTTTTGGCACTTAAGTGAAACAACAAAATAGAAACACACAAAATTAGCAATGGCTGGTTGTATTAATAAAAAATAAATTTAATTACTGAACAAGAGGATTCGAGTTGGAATCCCAGGCTAGTCTGTGGGTTTAGTGGTATATAAGCCTATGATAGTTTAAACCTAAATCCTATACTTAAAATAATAATAATAATAAAGTTTAATTACCCGCAATGGCAATTAAAAATACTTTTTATAAGCACTACTTTCCCCGCAGGGCTGCAAAAAATAAACTAACTGGTCACTCTGGCATTCAGCTGTTGTTGGCGCGCGTGTTTAAATTGGCCTCACAACATAAACTGTTTGACTTTAGATACATAGCATAGCTTGCTCACATAGCTTCCCGATAAACATTAATCAAAGTCTTGTACAAATTACTCAAGATTTTGTTAATTAAAGTTCATATAATACGTAACAAGCGCGTCGAAGCATAATAGTTCTTCTGTCGCCACCTGCTGTGAGAAATATTTTATACGACCCTGATCAGACATGTGAAGTACCCATGGTACTTAATTCTGAAAAGTGTTCTTCCGTAAAAGATTATATGAGGCTTGCTTCACAGGTTTTGGCTTCGAAAATTTTACTTCACCCAATAAATGATATTCACAGATTTATAAGTATTTTGAAAATACTTATTAATTAAATATATTTATATTTCCTACTATATTGTACAGCTTTGAACTTGATTGTCGAAAATTTCATTGTGGCTAGAGTTCATGTTGACTATTGGAAATTTACAGTTAGACATGTAGCTAACTGCATTGTGGGAGAAGCCGTAAAAAACTTTTGAGCCTTTGCCAATTATGTGCTCATCCGTTGTCAAGGTCACCGAACATGCGAATCGCAGTGCTTTATTTTTGATGGATTACGTGACTATTGGAACCGAGATGCAACAGATGTGGTCTATGTGTGTCAAACGAGGGAGGGAGTTACGTGCACGGCATACTATATAAATGGTGGATATGTCAAATTGTTTGATATAAAAGTGCGTGATTTCCAAGTTTTGCATTGCAGTGTCAAATGCAATTTTGATCAAAATGCTGCTTAAGGTGCGTTGCAATATAAGACAGTCAAAAGAAATCAGTCACATTTTTCTATATTGTAGGTAATACTACTAGTCACAGCCGTTGCTGTCATTCGCGCTGAGTCTCCACGCAGAGCTCCATATGCTCCGGCAGGCTGGCGTCCACGAGTGCCATTCAACTTGCCGGACGAATATGTGCCCCCAGTGGGCTCCAGCCTGGAGATCAGCAGGGAACGCATAGAGCACGCAGGGACGCTTAATGAACGTCAGCTCAATTCGAATTACTTGCCACCAAAAGTCGATATGCCCAATCAGCAGCAACAGCCGGTGCCCGGTGTCGGCCAAGACGACATATTGATCAGGGAGCGCCAGACGACTCAGCAACCAAGTCCTGCAGCACAGTACGGAGCACCGGTTGATGGCTCCTTTAGAATAAACTACCCCGATGATGATGATACCGCACCACCCACAGATTTGCAACAAAACATTCAAGAGGGCCGTTACTATATAGTTTCGGCCGATAATAAGCTACAGCGAGTTCTTTACCGCACTGTCCAGAGTGCGAAAGATGCTGCTGACGATGGCTTCACGGCACAGCTGAAATACTCGTCCGTGGGCGAGTTGCAGGATCCGGTTTATAAATACAATAGTCAGGGACAATTGGAGCGGGTGCTGAAGTAAGAGTCAATTGAAGCATGTGAGTCAAATAAAATTCATTGTAAAACTTTTACTTGACATTAAAGCTCTGTGCAATTAAATATGAGTAAGTTCTCATGATAAGAGTATTTGAGTTTTTGCATTTTTAATTTTCAATTAATTGTTAAGGCAATATCAAAAACAGGAAAAATCCATTTTATATTTTAACATCAATTTCAAGTAGCACTAGGGATATCGGCTAAGCCAAACTCTATATCCATACATTAGCCTGGGATTCGATTTATTGCTGCCGTTTTATTTTCTAAGTCCAATTTTGATTTAGCTGTTGTTTGTCTGCTCAAGGAAGAGCTTTCATACAGAGCAGAAGAAGCGAGAAAAAGGCCAAAGATGAGGCCCCTAGGAGAGCTGTCTATTGGTAAAGTGTTCACCATTTATAATTTTCTAACCCATACGCAATAAAATACTTATTATTTTTTTTACTTTGTTTTATACAAAAATGCTTCTTTATTCATTATCATTATTTATACACAAAAAATCTCATATGTCTTCGTACACATTTTTCCATTTAAGAGTGTGCTCCAATGCATTTTTCATCAGAATTAATTAAAATTAAATACAATGCTTATGTATATGTGTATGTATGGATGCGTGTGATGGTCACAAAATATATGCAATGCATGTATGTGGGTGGTGTTTGTGTGTGTGTGTGTTTATGTCCGTAACTGTGTGGAACAACACAAAATGAAATTGCTTAACAAAACAAACGGCAAAATACATGGAACATGAGGCATAGACACAGGCGGGAGCGCGGAGAGGAACAGTGGAAATTGGAACGCGCCTGGCTATGGCAAAATGGCGGCGTTCCACTAAAGAGGGCAACAGCGGCAGAGTGGTGGAGATTCGGATGACAAGCCAGTGCCCGTCAAACTGTGTGATCGCCGCACCGGCAGCAGATACTCTTAATACTCAGCTCGGTTGGCGAAGAAACAACGATATATAGACAAGTATAGTTACTGGGTCGACTTAAACTGGAAACACTAGAAGGTAACGCCTGCAGCCATCTCCCTACTGATAGCCGTTGAACTTGCCCTGCTGCGCGTTGCTGTCGTAGCCGCCACCGTTACGTCCATTGCCGTTGCCGTTGCCGTTGCCGACCTGCTCGTAGCGAATGGTTGGGCGGTATCCATTCTGGTCGGCCTCGTATTCCACAATCTGTTTGCGGCCATCGGGCAGCAGCACGTAGTAGCGGCCAATGGCCAGGTCACCGTCGCGCGACTCCATGTGTCCAAAGTCGTTGCCGGACTCGTAGTCCTGCACGTCGTATTTGAACTCGTACTTCGCCGGGCCGTACTGCTCCTCGTCGCGCTGGCCGTAGCCGTTGCCGTTGCCGTTGCCGCCGCCATAGCCGCCGGCGCCGCCGCCATTCTGGCCCTTGAAGATGGCTCCGGTCAGGGCAGGTGCGCCATACTGGCTCTGGGGCAGGGGCGCGCCGTAGCTGTTGCTGGGTGCCGAGGAGCCGCCACCATTGCCGCCACGCTGCGGGGGCAAGTAGTTGTTGGCCGGCGACTGGTAGCTCTGTGTGGGCGGCAGATAGTTGTTGGTGGGCGCCTGCGGCGACTGGTTGGGTGGCAGATACTGGTTCTGGGGCACCGGCGGCTCCGCGTGTGTCCAGGCGGCCAGGCAGACGAGCAGCGCAATCGTTGTAAAGCACTGGAAGAGAGCAAGAGAGGAATATCAATTGGGGCTGCAAGTGCGGAGTCTCCTCTTTGTAATCCTCTCCGAAAATGGCACAGAGTAGGCTATAGTCTGAATTGTACAGTTGAATTGTAGTTTTGAGGTATATTAGCAGTTAAGTTTGTATTTAGCAGCCGTGTTATTTGGTAACTATGACCGACTCGGAGGAGGGCGCCTGGATACCCTGGTTCTGCAAGCAGCGCGGTCATGAGTTTTTCTGTGAGATCGACGAGGACTACATACACGACAAGTTCAATCTGAACTTCCTCGACTCGAATGTGTCCAACTATCGGCGTGCTTTGGAAGTCATTCTGGACCTGGATACGGGCTCCGGCTCGGATGCGCCTCCCGAGGCTGACCTCGAGCAGTCCGCCGAGAAGCTGTACGGCCTTATACACGCTCGATTCATATTGACGAATCGCGGCATTGATCTTATGTTGGAGAAGTATCAAAAAAGTGCCTTTGGAAACTGTCCACGTGTTTTATGTCAGCGCCAGCCAGTGCTGCCCATCGGCCTGAGCGATAATCCTGGCGAGGATATGGTGCGCATCTTCTGCCCAAAGTGCAATGACGTCTATGTGCCAAAGTCGGCACGCCACGCGGCTGTCGATGGGGCCTTCTTTGGCACCGGCTTTCCGCATATGCTGTTCATGGTGAAGCCTGAAGTGCGACCCAAACGGACCAAGCAGAGATTTGTGCCAAGGTGTGTAATCCGTCAAGGGGCGATGTTGGGTGCGGAGCTTTATTCTTGACTCTTTTCCAGATTGTACGGCTTCAAGATTCACCAGATGGCATATCGCTCGATTTCCGAAGTTAGCACCACCGGCTTCAAGGATCAACTGCATGGTGAAGTCGAAAGTAACTAAATGTTCCGTCGTTCGCTCTAAATTTTAGTTTCCATGACTAAATTAAATGTAACCCAAACAACAGTATAATGTCTTTTGTCTTTGAAGAAGATTCTCATTAAATCGCAATCATAATTAGCTGTGCTGTACTCTATTTGCAGGCCTTTGTGCAATTGTTTATGCACATTATTTATAATAATAATAATTACGCTTTGTTTCAGCGTTTAGGCGTGTAATATGCAAATTTGTGGAAATCGGGTCGCCGTCTTGGATATGCGACGGATGACTGGGGGATCAGTGGAATGGCAAAGTGAAGGGCCTTCTCTCGGGTGACTTGCACAAGCAGAATTGGAATGTTAAGTATACGCCTAGTTAATAGTGGCTTAGTAGGCGACAAAAACAAAAGACTTAGGCAACAAACTTGCGCTGTGCCCACAGAAATTAACAAGTTTGCTCTTCCTGGGATCTTCCGATTACTTAGAGGTTTTTCTCTTCTTGCTTTAAGACTTCTGTGCATGAATTGTGCAATTTTTTTGCATATTCAACTTATTTTATTGCGTGTGCAAGACCTTCAGTGACTTTCACGCTTCATTGGCTTTAAAATACTAGAAGAAAAAACATTTTATATTGTGCTGCGTTTGTTGTCGCTCGTTGTTGTTTTGTTTTGTGTTTTTTTTTTTTTTGTTTTATCGTCCCTTGCTTATCTCTTCTGCACCCCATATTTGGGCATGGATTCAGCAGTTAGTTGAAAGTACAAGTCTTTTAATTTATGCATTGCAACACGAACACACAACTGCGTTGCCAGTTGCTGTTCAAGTTTTCGATTCCAATTAAATGAGCCCCCAACATCCATTAACTGCTAATCGCGGTGTTTTGTTGTGCCTGAACTGATATAGTAGGGTATTAGGGGAGTCGAAGTCTTTAAATACGATTTACACAGAAGCCGCTTTAAATGTGTAAACAATTGCTTGTTCGTTGCACACATTAATTTGTAATACATTTATGAAATATATTATACAAATGTGCTAATTTTATGCAGATTAGCTGCGCATTTTTTTGATTAATTGTGCTTTTGAACTTGACTTGTTTTTACGCATATTGCTGAAGTAATTAATTGATTTTTAAATTGAGCTTAAAAATGAAATATTTGAATTAAACGAATGTGGTTTATTTCTGGAATATCAGCCCAATTTTGAATAATTTTTAATGGCTTTTGAATATGAAATTCGCAATGATCGCGAATAAGGGGTTTTAAAGTCAAACAGAACATTAATTACTTAGAGTGTCAGTTAAAGCGTTTTAAAGCCCATAACGAGACATTATTATTGTAAAAACATTTTTGTTGCAATTTCTTCAAGTGGAACAAAAGACGAATCCTTCAATTCGTTCTCTATATCTAGACATCCTTGCGATTTGATATTGCCTAAATTGTGCACATATTTTTTAGCTGCTAGCCACACTCGTTGCCTGCTAAAATCCTTGTTGGCAGGACAATTCACACCACTTTGCACTGACAGTCCATATGCTTTGCATATTGGATATAAATATTGTATTTATTCTATACCTTCATTTTGTGTAGTCACTTGCTTGGATTTAGTACAAAACACACACGAAACTTTTACTGCAAACTCGGCACTAGTAGCTGAGGTTTTCGAGGATTGTTTGGTGTTCTTCTTACGAAGATGGTTGACTTGATTGTGATACTGAAACAATTTCGTAGGCCAGTATTTATATTTGAAATGTGCTGCATTCGCTGTCGCAGTCGGCGTCGCCGTCGCCAGCAGCAGAAGCAACAAAAATAGCGCGCCAAATTTTCGTATTGTTTTTTTTTGTTGTGTTATTTTTTTCTCATTTCAATTTTTGGAAGTTTCAAAGAGCGCGAGCTTCAAAGTAAGTAGCAATGCAAAGCAACACACACACACACACACAAAAAACATTACAAAATAATGCAAAGCAACAACAACAGCAACAACAATAACAACGAGTACAGCATCGAGTGCTCTCCGCTCGGCTCGTGAGCAGATCCAAAAACGAAGCAGACGCTTTAGTGTTATAGTAAACTAGTTACTTTTAAATTGAAGCGCCAAACATTTGACGACTCTGCTGGCGACGTCAAGCGAAGATGAGCGCCGCACATTCAACTGAACGAGCAGCGCGGGAGTTGTACGCTCCTGGGATGCATTTGCCCATACGGGCCTGGGTATGCCATAAACATTTTGCTGATGTGTGCAGTTGTTGTTGTCGTTGTTGCTGTCGTTGTTGCTGTTGCTGTTGCTATTGCTGTTGTTGTCATGTAATAGCGAAAACACTTATTTGTAATGGGATTAGTCATGCAGCTGGCGGTGGCAGCGCCGCACGAGGGCCGCAGGTGAGCGGAACTGGGGCTGCCACTGGTTGCCTGCTCCACGCATCTTCTTCGGCTTCGGGTCTGGCCCAGTCAGTCGTGCGGCAGTCACCATAACAGCAGCAGCAGCAGCGGCGGCGGCAGCAACAACAGCAGCAGTAGCGCAGTTGAATCGAAAGACTTAAGGCGCGAACTTGCGCATGCGACGTACAAATGTGTTGCTAAAGACAAGAAACTTATTAAAACATAAAAAACGATAAATTTGCTGTTTTTTGTTCTGCAATTTGACAACAAATTAACTTATTTTAGTTGAGCTTTGTTTCTGGGCGTGGGAATTTCCTTCATTTTGTTGGCCCTTAATCTACTTGAAAATTTAATAAGCCCACTGGGAGGCTGGGAGAGATATGCAGAAATGATCAGATGTTGACATGGATTTGGTTTGTAATGTGCAATTGAAGTGTGAACATTGCTGCTGAAAAATGTAGTGTAAATTGGGTTGATTAACAAGCAATCCAGCAAATAAATATTTTAATTAAGATGGTAATAAAAATATTTATGACTGCTTTTTGCTGATGTGAAGATTTTCGAAATGATGCAAATAATGAAATTATTGTCTGACGAAGGCACAAAACAAATGCTAGTTATAATTATTAATGTTGATTAAGTTTGGAATATTCTAAAAATCTTGATAAGTAAAAGTATAATTGCTTCAAGTCTGGTTCAGAGTTAGGTGTGGAAATGTCTTTTGAAGGTCATTATTTTAATTTATTGGCCAATTTCAAGCAATTTCGTATTGCATAAAACATAAAAACACCTAAAAAAAGAAACTTAATGAGCACTTCAGAAATTGTAACAAATTCAAATAAAGACCATTGTCCCGTATTATTATTGCCTTATTTATTCATCCAGTGGGCGTAGCATTTATCACGATCTGCAAATACTTTAAATGCCGTTAAGTTGCAAATTGTTTTCGTTTTCGATTTTTGCTTTGCCATTGTTTAATGCAAGCTTTTGTGAATGCGTAAAAATCATTACTGACATTTTACCAAAAATGTTTTTTTCATTCATTTTTTTTATTGTAGCATATTATGTTTTTTGATTGCGGCACGAGCCGTCCGACTGACTTTCACATTTTAATGTTAAGGTCCATTTTAATAGTAACGAGATAATAATTATAATGCGTAGAGCAGCGCACCCTGGTTATTCGAAGTTGATTGAAATGAAGGAAGTGCCACGTTTCGATTGACCTGCAGACCCAAATAATGCCAGAGCAATAGAGATAAAAAATGTATTTGAAAATTTTAGTAGAACTTGGACATGACGAATTTCTTTGAAGGAAACAAATAAATGGATACTGGTTGAATAACTCAAGGCTTATTTGCTTAAATGCTTAGAAACTGCCAAACCCGAACGTAGATCATCAAAATGTGCTATACTATATTCGTACAAACTCCATCAATGTTAACTTAAAGAAATTGCAAGTAATACCTGGCCTTGCTTATGCCCAAAATCTGCCTAAAAAGCTATAAACAATTTTTATAATTACAAAATTAACTCGAATAATGTTTGCAAACATGCCAAAACTATAGCATTAAAATAAAAAACAAAAAATACAAAACACAGCAGAGCAATAAAATACATATTTAGACGTATTAAAAACACAACAATTAAGCCCCAAACGAAATCTAATTCAATAGCACTTCACACCAACAAATGCAAACATTTGTGTAATCGTTTTCGAGCTCATCAAAATATCATTTAATTTCCTGCATATTTTTTGAAATAACAAATAACGCATTTTACCGGCTAATTTACATTGAACGTGCCCGAAAAGCTGATGGCACCCGCACCCCCCTCCAGACGATGATGCGCCAAGTCTGAGACGAGATACGTCCAAGTTGTAATTTCTGTTTGTGTTTAGAGAGGCTACCTTGAAATCTGTGTGTGTGTGTGTGTGTGTGCGTTTGTAGTGTTTGTTTTGTAACCTAGAACGCTGGCGAGTGGAACGTATAATTTAAATTAAACTACAATAATTTTGGTTGCAGTGCCCGCACACCGCGCTGAGCGCGAAGACGAGCCGCAAATCAATTAAGGCATTTCGATGTAAATTGCGGCGCACTTCAATGTGGATGATGATTATGATGATTTGTGGATGTGAGGGGGAGGGGAGGGTCGTAAAGGCGGCATGTATAATATTGTGCCTGTAGCATTAGTCAAGGGCATTTTGCAATTGGACAAGTCCAACAGATAGAGGGCAACAGCTTAATTTTCATATGAAAAGTCGAGTGAGAATGCCTAACGGAAAATACTCCACTTAAAGTTACCCAGTTCTATTTCATTTACATTCCAACGGCAGACGGTTAAAATACCTATGAGAATAAGAATTGTATTTTCAAAAAGATCTTTAAAAATGATTATTTCTGTTTGGTGTTGATTTGGCAAAACTTAAAAAATTTTCATATAACCGGTTTTCAAATATTTTGACACCTTTGTGGGTGGTATGTTCAATTAATAAACTTATTTTAGATCTTTTCATAGTAGACGAAGCCAAATCTAGATCCACGTGCTCAAGTGGACAAACAGAGAGATGTACGCGATAAAATAGCTCGGCTGTTGATGATGATCGAGAGCAAAGACTTTCTGCCTAAAGAAACATTCGCATAACTTATTTTATTTAAAGTTATGGATATCATAATTCAATTCACACTCACCAGCAAACTAGAAAATTCTTACATCTTTATTTAAAAGAATTAAACACTGTTTTTAAACTACGATAATTAATTTGAATTTCTTCAAATTTATTTTGTCTTTCTTGAAATAAGTATTTCGGAATAGATCCAAGTAATTTGATACAAATTTTTGTAACAAAATCTATTACTTTCAAAAGCAATTCAAAAATCTGAAATCAAATATCTTAGCATAGTTAGCTAAATAAATATTTTAATATTCTATTTATGCTTATATACAAGTAATACAAGGGTAGTTGTAATAGTTAGTAAAACTAGAGATGCTCACGTGTCGAATTTTTTTATTGCAAGACACGGTTAAAAACATAACACGACACAACTTTTGCTATAATATTATTAGGTCATATTTATATCTAATGAAACTAAATTTTATGATCAATGATTTGTAATATTTTTCGGCGGCCAAAAGTTAATAAACAACTTCAATTTACATATTCCAATTTTTTAATTTTAATCTAAATTTTAAATTTTAATCTAAAATTTTAAACAGTAGCTTAACAAGGACACGCATTTTTTTGTCAACGAACACGCCGTTTGGGGTCGTGCCGGTTCGTGTCACGAAAGAAAACGTGACACGCGCCCAACTCTATTTGAGATACCATCTATCTTGAACATCAGCCTATAAACGTGTACTTTTAAATCATACCATAAACACGACTTTATTCTATGGATGTTGTTTTTGAGAGTTTCGGTTGACGTGCGCATTCTGACGGCATTCTTCAGCGGCCCGAAGGTCGCCGCTGCCTTTTGGCAGAATCAGAGTAAAAGCTGCTCGACTTGAGAGCCTGGACCTATGGCATTTGGAGCCGCTGTGAGTTGCCGGCTGCTTCGTGAGCCGCTGAGCTGATGGCAGCCAAATCATAAAACGCAGCGCAATGCACTCCATAAAGTAATTACATGTTCTCGGCGTGGAGTGGCAGAGCAACTGCGAAATTAGTTGCTAGAGTGCTCGGCATCAATAATTAAAATGTGTGTACATCAATTAAAGCTGAAAGCCAGAGCAATTTGGCTTAGTGGCGCATGTTCGAGTAGTTTTGGGGAGCGCATCTAATGTTGACAGTTGTCGGCAATGATTGATGTGGCACACAAAACAGTTTGAAAGCCATTGGTGTGACAATGGCATCTCAATGGCCAATAGCTGCGTCGCAGCACTGCAGTTTGCGGGCGCTGCCGACGTCGCGGATTTATTTACGGCCCGGCTACTCATAAAAATAGTTCCCACTCAAGAAGCAAACAAAAATGTCAATGGGAAACTCATTTGCGAGGGGGCTGTGGCAAAGCGATGTGAGGCAGTCAAGTTGGCTAAATTGAAATGATTATGCTCGGGCTGCCTTTGTTGCACTCAGATGCTGTCGATGTTGCACAACATGAGGCCAGCACTGAGGCTGAGGAAGCCGCAACAGTTTGGGCAACATTAGAAGTGGCTGCTGTGGCTTCTGTTTCTGTTTTTGTTGCTGCTGCTGATGCTGCTGCTGCTGCTGTTACTGGCGTCGTGTGCGTGTTTCGCTCAGGAAGCCTAATTGAATTTCGCCTTTTGGCCGGCAATTTGTTCAGCTGCAGTTCAATGAATGGTCCATTGTCTTGGCCGTGATGGCAAGTTCTTTACAGTAACCACACACATGCAGAGCCTCTTTCTGCCCCGAATCCGTCTCGAACCCAATCTATGGCCGCGGTCGCAGCTAATCCGCTTGCCAAACACGTACTCAGACGCTCATGTGTTTGCGCTCGCAACTTGACGCCACTTGTAAGAATAACTTGAACTCCAAGCCGGAGCTACATCCTACTTGCCTCGCTGCGTGGGGGTCACGCAACGTCTGTAGTCGAGTTTTTGATTGGCATTTTACGGCCTACCCACATACACACATGTCCACATGCGCATCCACATAGCACAACGAGCACAGATGTATAAATAATTATTACGATACTTGCGTCAGTCATTAATATATTGATAAACACTTTGCTCTGCGCTCGGGCGCACCAACAACTTCCGCCTTGACGACGCGACGACAGACAAAAGATCGGCCAATCCGAATACGAGCACTCGCATCATCATCATTTCGAAATCGAGCTGTGCAATGGAGTTGCTTCAAATGGTTATGATGCTAACCGAAACCACAACGGCCTCATCCTTAGTAAATTGGCATTGAAAGCGACGGCATACGCCATACAAATTGCGTTTTGTACTTCAACCGAATTGAACTTCATGCCGTGCACAGTGGTCGAAACGGGATAACTCGCTTATAAAAACTGGGAAACTAAAACCGCTGTCTTACAGCGAGGATCCTCTTCCTCGAACCCTCGTACCATGAGATACATTTGAAAATTAAACCCAATAGATCACAGAATAATGGTTAAATGTTATTAATTACTATCAGTTTTTGGGTAATCGTTGGCGAATATCCGCATAATTTTGAAATTCCATCATTAATTGTGCAGTCAAACGTAATTGATTGCGCAGGCGCGAAACGCTTATCATTCTAGACAATTAATTAACTGATTGTCATTACTTCCCCATTTTTCGCGGCTCTGCCCTTCTATTGAGGCACTTGAATATTTTGTTTTTGGCCCACAGTGCGCAAACAGCGTGAGGTGCGGGCTCGATTTCGTATGCAACTGTTCATAAAAACAATTAACAAATCATAATTAACAGCATTAATTAAACTAAACAAAGAACGTATTCACAAATACTTTTTTAAGCTTTGTGTAATGGAATTTTATAGGCTAAAGTTGAGCGAGGCAACTGGTTGCGTCTGCTCCGCATCGGATCGCCTCGGGCTATTGTTGTTGTGGAAAAACACTTTCGATTTTTCCTCCAAATGCGCTGATTGTGCAAGAGCCGCACTCAAGATTGTGTCAGCAGCCAGTGGGCCAGTGGGTCGAGCCGAATGCCGTCCAGAGTTGGGTCCGACTTTTACCTAATAGAACACGTCGCGACATGCGCATTAACTTTGGCGGGAGCCCCGCAAGAGCTGGGGATTCGCGTCATTTGCATATGCAGACGATAATCGCCCGATGATCAGCTGACTGAGATCGCTTGTGGAGCAACACAGCCCAGTCACTTGGCGGCTTGGGTCTTGGCGAGGTTGCCATTATCACGAAAGCAATTTGCTGCCGCCGACAAGTGTCGATCAATCATTATCAGCTGGCGGTAGCAAATGTCAAGGCACATCCTTCCATGCAGTTACTTTTTACCCCACAGAACGCCGTACAATCTACCACACACATGCACACACATCTATACCTTAATGAGCTGGCAAATATTGAAAGTCCAAGTGTTGTCGCTTTAGACATGCCGAAAACTGCTGCTGGGCATTGTTAAGAGATGGAAATGTGTTTACACGGTCCATAATTATCACGTGATGCTAAGCGGTTTGTGTTTGTGATTTGTATAATAACTGAATACTTGGCTCGAAGCATATTTTAGGGCTTTATCCAATTGGCGGCTATAATATATGTATTTTTAAATTTTATATTCGAAAATCAACAAAAATACTTGATTTAGTGTTCCTCAAAATTGCAAACTTTTTCAAAGAGTTCTTTTCAATTGTTTCTTTGGAACGTTATGAAAAGATCAAAATAAGCAATAAATGTATTTTTTATTTTGTCATCTTAGTGATTTCCGAATTAAATCAAGTGACAATTTTAAAAATTTCAAAAGTCATCCCGAAAGCAACGCTAGTTTCATTGGCTTTGAAGGAATGCTTACTCAACATTCGGATGATGACAAATTAATATAAAGTCAGTTAAGTAATGGCCACTTAAAAAAACACTTCGAACAAATATAATTTCTTCACGTAAAAAAATGTGCTATGCTTTTTTCTATTTCGATCGAAGAAATATAATTTCTTGACGTAAAAAAAAATGTGTTACACTACACTGCATCAGAAAACCAAACATGTTATACATGTTAAAAATATATTTTTACAATTTTTAATTTAATTTAATTTTTGATAGTGAAATTCTGTTTACGCATGAACCTGGCCGCTTGAGTGCCACTTGATTTTCTTTCTGGGGAGCATTAACATCAAATCAATTTAAATTGAATTGTGTGCACCGTCGGAGATCGCTCGCCCTCATCCATCGGCATGGCGATTGTTGCACAAAATTAATTGTTTGGCCTTAAAAGTCAAGCGCCAACTCATTCGCGAGGCACGGCCGAATGTATCTGGCAGATACTTTAAACCGATTAGTTGTGGCTCTAATTTCATTTCAGTTTCAGTTGCGAAATCCGCTTGCAATTCGCGATAACAGTTCACTGCTTGTCCGTTAACCTTGAAATCAGATACATCATTTACATTGCCAAATATTGCTACTATGTGTAATATGTGTTAATGTGCATTCCTAGACCTGGCCCGATTCGATACGGCTTAAAGCTTTAACGCGAATTCGATACCCTGCCCAAAATAAAGGGGAGAGCAACAGTCATTTCCAACTTTAAGCGCCGGAGAGGAGCTTAAGAGCACATTATGAAGGCATTGGTATTTTATTTATGATTTTTATAATGGTTTTAGAGAAAATGGGACTGATTTTGTGGCATAAATCAAACGCATCTTTGTGGCTTCCTTGAAGATGTTGCGGAAAGTGTTCGCTTTGGATTGTGGGCGCTGGGAGCTGTAAGGTGGCAGATGGAAGATCCAAGATGCAAGATGGGAGCTGGGGGTTGGGAATATGTTGTAACGCACTGTTATTGCTGTTGTTGGCGCTGGTCGCATCACGATTCGCGAGCCGAAATTTATGTTTTTCTTCTGATGTAATAATAATCATGTGCAGCTCGGGCTCAGCTCAGACGACAGGTGAAAAATTGTTACAATTTGATGGCAACGTTACGGCTGATGCCGCTCCGTGAGGCAGCCGCATCGCTGCCGGCAGCAGTTGCACGGTGGTGTGCACTGCTGTGGGGTGGGCTGCTGGGTCTGTGGTCCGTGGGATGTGCTTGGCTCAAGTTTTATTTTTATGCGACACTAAATTGTGTTTTATTGTTGTTTTGCCGATTTTAGAATGCAATTTTTCTCAATAATTATATGTGCACGTACTGGCCGAAGAGTATGATTTACGATCTTTAAGCTGTTGCCCCAGGGAGCTTTTCGAATGTGGTGAGATTACATAGCTGTAAATCTGGTTCAAGAATTTCAATTAAGTGAGTTCGAGTGGGTAAAGCTTGGAGCACACCTTACCTTTTAGCCTTAACGATCGCCATCAACTTATGCAACGAATCAAATTTCAATCCAACTTCATTGTTTGTAAATAACAGATTTTCTTACGATGATCTATTAGCCCGCATTTACAAGCTGAAGATTCTGCGTTGAAGAATTTGCCGTTATACTTTTCGATGGTGGCTAACAATTTATTAATTTGTAGCAAACACTTCTATATCCATAAGTGATAATTGTTCTATAGCTGCTTTTTAATTGTATTATTAACGACATTCAATTAATTTATGAATAAATTGAATCTTTTTTAACATATGAATATAAATTATATTATTTATTTATTTATTAATGTGTGCTACTATATATGCTAAAAGCCTAAAAAAAATTATACAATTTATATGTGTTCCTATTTATAGATATCTACAGCAAACTCTTCGAATTGATTTAATTATATTCAGGAAGAGTAAAAGAACCTATAATAAAAATAATTAGTATTTAATATATACAAATGCAAGAGAGACAGAGATGGAAAAGATGGAAAATTTTATCGATCTAACAAGCGATGTTATTTTCTATAATAATATATTTTTAGTTCAAATATTTTGTCTTATATTAAAGTTAAAAAAATAAATAACGCTTACGCTTGTTGCAGTCAAGAAGCTAATAAATAGATGCAATTTTATTAAAGAAAAGTTAAATTTAAAAAATGTGTTCCATTTAATAGGAAAGAGATGCAGCTAGCCATTAAATTAATAAAGTATTTCTTTTGATATAATTTTGTCACGAAATTTGTAACGCAAAGATAGCATAAATACACAAATATATTACTTTTAAAATGCCAGCAAAACATCACCATCATTTATATAGGAACAATCGGTCAAAATGACATTTTTGTGTGAAACCACACCTAACCAAATATGTATTGTGTTCTTCTTCTATATGTCTGCATGGGTATCTAATCTTGGCCCTGTCAACGATTACTGTTCTTTCTCTTTGTTTCGAAAACACAGCAGGAAGTTAAGTAAGGTAGACGCTTTAAACGGAATAGGAAATCGCTATAAATTAAATCCCAGGTAAGAATTAAAATGAAATACGAATTACAATGGAATAATGCATTGTTTGAGATTATGAACTATTAAAAAAATGGTGTTAATTCTCGCAGGTCGCTTCACCCGCAACTCTAGGCTCACACGGTTGCAATTGAAGATTCTAGTGCGAGGTTCGGGTTCAGGTTCGCTTTCGTATCGTTGAAGGTCTCCGTGTCTGGTGCGAAACTCTATCAACGCGGGACATTTAATCAACATGTTTGGTTGGAATGCTCCTCAATGACGCCGACGACCCTGTAAGCCTCAACTTGAAACCCCAAACTTGTTAGCTACTGTGTGCGAATGTTAAACAATATTCAGCATTGTTGCCTGTCTGTCAGATCAAAAACTATTCGAGATTATATTACGAGTTCTTATTCTTGGTTAGCAGCTGCTGGGCTCCCCTCAGACGCCCTTCTACTCCGCACTTGGCTCACGTGGCTCTCAGCCCCCGCAGCAGTGCCAAAAACGATGTCCAAGTGTGTGTATCTATAAGATGCCAAATGTAACCCAAATTTGTGGCGTCTATTTTGCCGTGGCTGTTGTTGTGCTTGTCTCTGGGGCGCCGCTCAAGTGGCATGCCACCAAAAACTGCGGCTCAACTCAAGAGCCATTTGAAAGTATCTATCAAAGCAACATTGACTGCATCTACGGCGTTGTCTTGGAGTTCGACTAGTAATCAAAAGTCGGGGACTCCACTTTAAATTGCAGCAACACGCAAAAACGCCGAAGCAGATTAATTATGACTCGAGTAGTTGAGGAGGAGGAAGCTTAGGAAGCCTCAAATCGCACACCGGTGAGTGAATGTGTTGATGGCTTTGGACTGAGTTTATTTTTGTTTTATTGGGGGGCGGGACGCGGCGTCAACTGCTGCAACTGGCAAAGCAGCAAAGCAGCAAAGCAGCAAAGTTTCTTCAAGTGTTTGACATATGATTTTGGCTTAAAAAAGTTTTTGAGTTTCCAGTTTGAGTTTGCAGAATTTTCGTAATGATGAGCGCATTAAAATATGTATGTGCATATCACATATGTGTATTTGTTTCGGGCATACTCGTGATTGCGAAAAACCTTTGCGACTTAGATGTTGCGAATTCTTTCACAACTGTGCTACAAGTGGCAGCTTCAAGTTTCTTCCACCTGCTGCTGCCGTCAAGCTGACAATAAAAGCCACAAACTCAATGAGCATAAATAAGATTAGAGCGTCTTCGATCTCTGTTAATATTCGGCACTAAATAGCAGTTTAATTGGCACCCCAAATCCACTGATTGCAACAATGGCAGCACCCTTTCCCCCCCCCCCCTCCCCTACTGCCAACATGATTGCAGGTGGAGCAGCACCACCATCAGCCTCAGCGTCATCAGAAGACACTTTTCTGCCATTGGCACATCGCATAATTGTGGGCATGATGCGGCAAAATTGAGCAACTGCCTCAGCACCAAGCCACAGGTACAACCAAGAGCCAACAGAGTGCTGGGTGTGTGCTGTCAGTCTACCCGAGGCTCGATGCAAGTGTTACTTGTCGCGGTACTAATCAAAATCCTAGCTTAGTATATTCTGTAATATGCCTATCATGCTTAGATGTATCTATTTGTATGGTTTCCATCTAAGAGGTAAAGGTACCCACAAACAAGTATTCAAGAAAGTAAGAAATTTATTGTCGAGAGTGCTCGGCTAACTGATAAGATGTCAACCGACTCCCAAAACGCTAATATTTTTATTTAAATCTCTGATTCACAGACATAAAGTAACGACACTATTCAGATAAGTCCACAAATTATTCATCCGAACAACTTCAAATTGGTCACCGATTGCGAAAAATCTGTTTTTTTTGTGTGGAAATAATACGAGGTTAACTATCCCAAGGAAAAGCTAAAAACAAAGAAAACAGATAACGACGGCAAATTAGATCAAATATGGTTTACACTCGTTCACGAAGTGAAAAGTGTATTTTGGGTTTCTGTAATGGCAGTTCCACTGTCCCCCGTAATAAAAAAAAAAAAAGTGTTACGATTTTTTGACTACGCCCACTGGGGGCGTGGCAATACGATAAAATCGATAGATCTCGCTCAATTTTAGAGCCAGATACATTCAAATGTTTAGACCGATTCGTGATGATCTCCTTTAAAGATCGTACGACAAATTGTTTTGATTCATATCTCCCACAATTTTAAAACTAGAACCATCAAATGTGGCAGGTAGTGTTCAAATGCCCTCTAACTAAACTCTAAATAAACCGATATCGCCCTTAAAAAACAATAATAAATAAGACCGTTTTCGACTATTTTCAGATTTTATAGTCGATTACACCTGTCTTGTTTTAAATTCTAATAAATCTTAATTTACACGGAGTTATTTATTTATATATATATATTGATATTTATATCAGTATCAAATTTATTCTAAAGCTTGGAACCAGCGGTCAGTATCTAAAAAAAAGCCAAATAGACTTACAAAAAACCAAAGTAATTTTTTTTTAATGATGAGCTATTTTCTAATTAATAATAAATAATTATTATTCCCAGTACACAGATAAAAGCAACCTTGTTTCGTAAAAACATTTAATTGGATTAAAGAGCTCTCCTTTCGCCTGTTATGTATATTTACACAGCTTTATTATACCCTCTTTAACGATTTAAATTATCGCAGAGGTCTTACCACAATGCTTTAGCCAGGGTATGCCAGTTAATTCCACTGTTGACATTTCAATCAATTTGATTCCAGCCATAACAACAATTACGGCCATCAACACAATACAATTAGGCATACATAAAAATGCGTTACATAACACCCAGTTGCTTAATTACACATAATTAAAGTATCTAAATCACTTGAGGCCCCCATAAATGCTGTTGCCGTTGTTGTTGTTGTTGTTGTTGTTGTCAGTGGGAGTGCAAAGGGTCTGCGTCTTGCCGTTTTCCAGTCTCCCAGTCTTCCAGTTGCTCGGTCGACTATTTATGACATCCGTCAGTCGTTGACTTTCTAACACAGTTTCGCTTTAGTCCATTTGATATTGGGTTTTCAGCGTTCGGCTCTTGGTCTTCGATTTGGATGTATTTGGTGCTCTCCCAGTTGCTCGAGTACTTGCGCTGCGTAATCGGGGCCATCTGCCAAGCGGCAGACGGCGATGCTGTATTTTTGGGAATTTGTTGCCACAATGACTCGCAACTGAAGTATCATAAACATTCACTTTTACGTGTGTGAGTGTGTGTGTGTCGATAGCAGTGCAGTCGTCAACCAATTTCCTGCTACTTGATACAGTTTCTGTGCCAGTTCGGCAAGGTCGTCGGATAGCTTTCTGAGCTTGTCAGCTTGTTGATTATGTCTGCCTAGCGATTTGTTTGTTTGTTGATTTATGCAATAAACAAATATCATTAAATCGGGCAGATTGATGCCGCCATGGTTATTGAAGATGTTCCCGTCGATGATGATGATGGGCCCCAGATGCCGCATCAATTGCCACTGCAGCAGCCACTGCAGACCTGCTGATGCAGCCTCCGAACTGCGATCTGTGTCTAGCCCTCGAGAGCTGTCAACTGAAGCTGGCCAAGTTATCAATATGTCTCACCTTCGGGTCGACACTTTTACTTTTGTTGCCGTTGCCAAAAAATCACGCAACCGCGCAGAAACCACTTGAAATGTGGCCACAGCCGACGGAGGCGCCGACGCCTCAAGTTGGACTCCACAAGCAGCAACAACAGTGTGTAAATACTTACGATTAATTACATCGGAGCACTTTTTGACAAGCTCAATGGCTTGGATGAGAAATTTCTATGGTCATTATAGCCGCCGATTTGGCTTCGCATTCAGATTGGGGCAGCCTTTACCTGTGCGGCCTTTGTGCGCGATAATCGAGCGTAAAATGGGCCAGACACCACATCAAAGACGCGCAGCCACAATACAAACATCACCACCAACAACAACAACAACAATAACAGCAGCAACAACATGTATTATAGCCAAAGGCTACATATTATGCGAATTTGTTGGCCGTGTTTGGTTTTCTTTTACAAGTCGCCGCTGGGCCTCCAAAAATAAACCAAAGAGCTCTTGAAGGGATCCCAGGCGCTGAGGCGTCAATATGCAAATTCGTCTAGGTGAACCCAACAACAACAATAATAGAGCCAAAGATGCCCAAGTGTTTGATTAATTGACTGCGAAATTAATTATTATAATTTATGCAAATTTAATGTGAGACTCGTTCAATACTTGCTAATGGGACAATGCGGCGTATGCGTAACGGGGAATGCATTTTAAACTGTCTAACAAGAAAACAAATCGATATGGCTTATTATTATACTCTTGCAGAGGGTATTTTAATTTAGTCACGACATGTGCACCGTATTGACACATATGTGTAATTATAAATGTAATTTGTTTGTTTGCTTGTTATTGCAAAATATTCTTTCAGCTTTGAAACGGTCGTCATGAAATTTAACAAAGGTTGTCGATTTGCTCTTGGCTTAGTTCAATTGAACTAATCTTTTTACTGAACGCCTGAACTAAATCCCTGATTATCGTTCATTCTAGTCATTTGAGTCCCGTTCTCGTTCATCGAGTCATCTGAGTTCCATTCTCGTTCATCGAGTCATTTGAGTCCTATTTTCGTTCAACTGATTTGAATCCCAAAATCGTTCAGTCGTTCAATGGAATCCGTTTTTTTGGCGTTCGTTCAAATCGCTCTTTCGAAATCGACTGCCTACCGATCGAACTATCGAGCCTCTAGAGTCTATATCATACGAGCAATCGGTCTTAAAAATGAACTATTTTGCCAAGCCGATAATTATATGATTTTTATTTTGCATCATATTTACTAATCACCATCTTTTATTACTTAATACAACATCTTACTAAATCTCATATCTCCAGTAGAAACAAACCGTATCAAACCATTCCGAGGGTATTCAGTCTTCGGCCCGGCAACGTCTTTCTCTTTTTTAGCTTTTTCTTGATTAGCTATCGTTGCTAGTAGTTGAATTAAAGCATAAACCATTTGCAAATAGCCACAACGTTGACCTGCGCATTAGCACTCCATATCATTTAATTAGATAAGGAAGCCGCAGTACCTGTGCAGGCATTCACATTCCTCATATGCTATCGCTGGGCAAATGTTGACTGGGAAATTCTTTACGGGTGCCTGCTTATCGCACGGCCAACTGCAGTTGCTGCCACAATCCAATTAACCTTTTGACATTTGCGACAGGCAGCAGATGCCGCGACTACTTTTGGCTAATGGCTGCGCGTAAATCAAACACACAAAAGTATCTGGCAGATACGACTACTGAGTACCGCTGAGCTCTCGGCCAGTGCATCGCCTCTTCTTGGCCACTGGTAACGCCACTTCGGCGTTCTCTCGCGGATGCCTCCCAAGCGGATGCGGCTGTAATTAAAACACTCAACACGCTGCAAGTGGTCGCTTCTTGTCAAGTCTTGGGCGCCAGCGGCCGCAGCGCAGCTTAATAAACTCATCAGCTGCAAAAACAACAGCAAAATACACAACCAACTGCCACTGCCACAAGTGGTGTGTGCAACATGCGTCTGGCTTGTTAACACCAATGATGAGCTTTTGGATTTCTTGTGTACATCTTGTTGACCATGTGCCTTTGACACCTGGCTTGCAAACGGAACTGAACTGCGACAGCTTTGGGCCAAAAACAAACAGCTATAAAATATTTTAAATTATGAATCTTTAAGCTAGCCAACAAGAATTTCGAATCGATCAAGGTGCATTTTTGTTGGCCTATAAAAATATGCCTCCTAAATATAAAAATCAAATACAAATCTTATTTTAAGAAACATTGCACTTTGTATAAGTACGAATGCTCTTAATTCTTAATTCAAGATTTTTCTGCTTATTTATTTTACTGGCATTTTTGGAATCAAAAGTAAAATCTATTTATAGAGTGTATTAAACTAACTAAACTAACCTAATGTTAAAATCAGTGCCCAAAACACAGTCCAACTAAAAATGTTAAAATAAAAAGTCATTTATTTATAAGAATAGAAATAGGTGGTAGGAACAGTTTCTTGACTAAACACTTTAGTTATTTTATTATTGGAGAAGACAGACAAACACATTTTACCTTTGATATATATCTTGCCAATCTATATGAAACTTTCAGAGTTTAAATGGCTTTTAAATGTGTCTACAAACCAAAGCGGAATGTATTCGTCAAAAAGCCGTTTAATGCAAGAAATTAAATATTCTTGATCCGTGTATACTTTGCGAGCTTTGTAAACATACCTAATTTAAATTCTTAAACTTGGCCTTGAGATCAACTAGATCCAGGGCTGCAAGACAAAACCTTCCTTGGTTCCGTTCATACATCGTCTTAAGGTTTGGTTCATCAACTTGGGGTTTTATTTCGATGAAAAAAAATATTTTAAAAATATATATTTATTTCTATACTATGACGGTAGATGAGGTGTTTATATGACCCCATCATTCATTCAACTAAACAACGATGTGCGGGCACGAATTTTAGACTGGTGTTGGGAGGTATTGTCTAAAATATTGCATACACATGTAAATATAAACTCTAAACGTACTAAGTGTTGGTTATTTAATCTGTCTGCAGTACACCCACTAACTGGAATTCCTTTTCAATTAGAGGTGTGTGCAACAAGCAACTTGTAGCGCGTTGCCCAATAAATTTAATTTCTACACGCTTCTAATCGTCAGCTAACTGTTAACGAGCTGGCAGCGCGCAACAGTGGCAGAGGAGGGGTGGGCGTTGTGCATCTTGCGCGATTAGGGGAGAAGGGTGGGGGACGGGAGGAGGGAGCGGGGGGGGGGCGCATTCGCCCACATGCTCCGGCCGAACGAAGTGAACACGTGCGTCGACAGCGGCGTGGGCGCAGCGTCGCCATAAATCTCAGCACATGATTAATGCGGACGCGCTTGGCTAGAAGATGTGGCCGCAGTTGCTGGAGGCTTTAATTGGAGCAGCAAATTGTTGCAAAGAATTTGCCGCCAGTTAAATGCAACAAAATTGTTTTCGAGCATGCCGAAGAGCCAAATTTAAATAAAAAGCACATTAGCCGAAGCCAGTTGGGGTCGAGGGGGGCAGCTGCTGCAAGATGGTCAAGCAGATGGGCAGCGTGTGGTATGTAGAAACGCTGGAGAATTAATGGCACGCTGGGCCTAGGAATCGCATGTGCTTTATTGCGGGATTGCCACATGAATTAACAATTACCAACGGATGTACGCCTCACAGAATTTTCACGAGCTGAGCTTAAGTCCAGGAATTGTTTAGAAACACCTATATAATGATAAATAATTAACGTACAAATGCTCTTGGATTGTAAAATTAAATATACTTTATCATTATTCAGATTTTCCATCTGAATGCGCCCATGTTTATCATAAGTACTTTATGTACACTCAGAGAAAAAGTTTTCTAAATTCAAGAACGAGCCGGAAGAGTTTATAATCAAAATTTAAAGAACCATATGTAAAGTTAAGTTTGTTAATGACCATGAATATTGTAAAAACAACAATGAACAATGATCTTAAATGAAGTACAACAAATTATTACAAGAATTGTACCTATAATAAACGTAAACGTTCTTAATTAAAGTTAAACGTTTCTAAAATATCGTTATTTATTTTAGTGAATTTGGGTGTACAAAAAATGTCCACCTTTACTTGATTTATGTATAAAACTGAAGCATAAAGCCAAGTAATTATAATTCTTAATTGTACTCAGAAAAGATTCACAGAGATGAATATGGCTATTTAAATAAGTTTATACTACAAGTGTTCTACAAAATGGAAAACACCGGCGAAATGATAAGAAAAAATTATACGAAAAACCCAAGTATATATATGTATATGTTTGTATATTTTTATGTGTATATACATGAGAGCACATAAAATAGAAATACTTATATTTGCATATAAACATTATACCCCTTTTAAAACCCCCATTTTCAAAGCCTTCGGGATGTAAACACACTTAATGAAATACAGGTAACTGTGTGACAAGTTAACCTAAACTATCAAAGAATTAAATAAATTGTTTATTTATATTGTTTATGCATCTTGTCGAGTTCGACCGGCTGCGCAATACTCTGTTCACAGATTTCAATATTTAATTGTTGATCGTCGATCGACAATTTACATGCTCCGTTTTCAGTGTCCAATAAACCTGATATATATAAAAACTTGTCTTGTAAATAATATCTAAATGACTATATTTTTGCCTTATTTTTAACAGCCCCGTTAGGAGCATCCATCAGCAGCTTTAAGCCCAAGCCCCAAATCCAATCAACACTCTTAATGTCCGGTAAACACGCACAGAGCCCACTTTTTAAAGCCTTACTTGGCTCAGATGACTTCATTTTGGCCGCTGACAGACAGCCTGGGAGTCTGCTCATGCGCGATGTGTAGTTTGATTGATGACTGCGCCCACGAAAATGATAAAAATTATTTAGCGGCAGCTTCACACATTCGACATTGATATTAAAATTGTGTCTCGGATCTCTCTGTGTGCAGGAGTAGACGACTCTCCGATATGCATTAGGTACGAGATGTTCGAGGCAGCGCTTTTTGCTTTGAAGTTCAGCTGCGTCAAGTGACAGCCAGCTGAGGTTTTTTGTTTTTGGTGCTCTGTTCAGAAAGTGAATAGGGGTATATTGGTTTTGTACAATCTTAATTAGGATTTTGAAACTTTCAATATATTTATATAAGAGAGAAAGTGTTAAGAGTTTTTCGTGGACAATCGGGACTGCTCACACTTATTTATAGTATCAGCTGAAGATGATTTGAGCATTAAAGAAAAAAACAATATAATGGTTTTCGACGGCTTTAACCTGTTATTACACTGTGAACAGAGCATTGCGCAGTCGGCTGCACGCGACAGCAGTATTCTTAGTTGCTGCAGTTGTCGCTGTTGTTGCTGTTGCTGTTGCCATTGCCGGATTGATCCACCCATCTGCCTACCTAGCTGGGTGCCTGCCTCTCTAGTCGTAACTCAAGTCGATTAAAATTCCGCATAAATGTTGAATGTTAATCGCTCATTGTTTGAGGAGGAGCACAAATTAAATTGTTTGCTTTTGAAAATTTGACATATAACAGTTGTTGAGGATGTTGTTGTTGTTGCTGCTGCTGTTGTTGTTGTTGTTGTTGTTGTTGTTGATGTAGCGGCTTTTAAGCTGCCGCCATAAATATCGGAGTGCATTTTGCGTGTTGCACTTTTAATTGCAATTTTTGGGCTGCTGATGGCAATCAACGCAGACAAGTTAATTAAAATATCGCACGAGATATCTGACTAATTGGTGGATGTACCAACATCTATTTAACGTTTATCCGGAACGAATATTCTGAGCAGCGTAACGTATGATTTTGGGATTAAATTAAATGAATTACAAATTGAATTAAAATTTATTTAACATATATTTTAGGTGTTATTTTGTTATCCGCCGTTATCCGACATTATCCGGATATATCTGAAGGCATGCAAAATATTGCCAAGCTATTTTTTAGTAGAACTTATACCAAATCAAGAAATTCCTCCATCTTTGTACTAGTCAATGCAATTGAGTTATTTTTAATATTAGAAGCCTACACAAAAAATTGCTTATCCGAAAAGTACTTTGCACCAATTGAAGAATTTTAGGGAAGCCACGATTAGTTCACAATTAGAGAGTGTTTTCGCCGTTGCCGTACTGCTTGATTTTAAGCAGCTCGCACGAGTGCTGGAAGAGCTTTTCGCACTTGGCCGGCTGCTTGGCGTCCGCGTGGAACGGCCCCTTGCCGCCGTTGCTCAGATACGTGCCTCCCTGTCCTTCAATCGATGGGTCTATGGCCGCGAACACAACAGTACGGGAGCCCCGCTCTGGAGTCTTGAAGAACATCTTCTTAAAGAACGGTACGGCCGTGGTGGCCGAGTGCTCAAACAGGTCCGTGTCCACAATGCCTGGATGCACCACATTGACCTGCACGTGGGCCTTCTCCGTGTTCAGCAGCGTTTGCAGGTGGCGTGTGAACAGAATCTGCGCCAGCTTCGACTGGCTGTACGCGGTTCCAGGATAATAGTTCTTGCTGCCGAGCAAAACGAGAAACAGGATGAGCGAAAGCGGAGATAAGTAGCCAACTATTTACTCACAGCCCGTTGATGTCGTTGTAGTTGATGCGGCCAATGAGATTCACGCAGGAGCTCACGTTCACAATGCGCGCGTTCTTCCCCTCGCGTCCCGCCGCACGCAGATTGGGCAGCAGCAGGTGGGTCAGCAGGAAGTGGCCCAAGAAGTTGATGGCAAAGTGCGACTCGTAGCCGTCGGCAGTCAGCCTAAAGGGCGCGAACATTATGCCCGCGTTGTTCAGCAGCAAATCAACCTTTGGATACTTCTCCGAGATGCGCTGCGCAAACGCGCGCACCGACTTCAGGTCCCCTACATCGAGCTGCTCGCAAATCAGTTTCCCCTTCGTCTGGCTGAGATCGACAATGGCGCCAACGGCGGACTCGGCACCGCGTGGATCCCGAACGCCTGCAAAGGGAACAAATTAGAGTAAGTAACGACAAAAAAACAAGAGATCAAATTGAGAGTATACACTATACGAGAGTACACTATACGAAGCCGCCAGCGTTTATTTGAAAAGTTAATTATTCTTGACCTTACGAAAACATACGAAGCAAATTTTATGGTTCTAGCTCTTATAATATCCGAGATATACTTAAAAACTTGTCTTAAAATCGATGTTTACCGACTTACATAAGAATATATTGTATATCTTTTAAGTTGTTATAAACACTTGCAAAAAAAATTACACCCGTGGTTCGTCATTTGCAATTTGTAACAGGGTATGAAAACAAGTATGAAGGTGTAATAATATGTAACCGACTGTGAATTGCATTTTTCCTGTAATCTTGAATATTACGTAATCTAGTTTCGATAGCGTCGAAATAACTTTACAAACAATATCTAAACAAACTAAATTCCATACAAACCAAAACGCCGAAGAATATACAACGGGGTTCACTTCAAGTAAACATTCAATTTCTTTTTTCACATGCGTTTGGCTTATTTTAAATAGCCCGCGCCATTCTTAGCACAGGCACGTTATACAAAAAATTCCCACTTTTACGTTACACAGTACTAAAAAGAGAAGTGCGCATTAAATTATTTAGCCAGCTTAAAAGTATGCAATACATTGCCCAGCATCATTGTCATTTTGGTTGTTAGCAACTTTGCGGCAACATTGTTCCGGCAACATGTTGTGTATGTGGATCTTTAGTGTGGGTGCTAATATTGTAGAAATTCAAACAATAAACTGTTTCAATTGATCTCATTGCTAATGCAAGGCATGCGCTTGGCCAACATTTTTTTACCAGCTTTTTGCTTGGTATCGTGAGGTTGGGAAAAGTGTTAGTAGAATATCTAATTGGAAGCGCTGATTTATATAGCCGATGCAAGCGGGCACCGAACAAAGTTCAATTGGTCAAGTCGAGTCTACACTTACCCATTATTACAGTCATATCGCACGCCAGCAATTTCTCCACAATTCGCAGCCCAATGCCACGGTTGCCCCCTGTTATGACAGCAATGCGATCCGGTTGCTTGTAGAGTGCTTAAAAATAGAAAGATAATCGCGATGATAAATCGAGGTAATTGTGTGGACAGCTAATTGCATAAGTAACTCGGGTACATACCCACACGATCCCGCGACGCGTACCGCGCGTCGTGTATTAGGCCCAAAATGCCCAAATACTGATACCGGAACTCTGTCTTCCACTCGAACCAGGACTTGGGTATTCCCTTGGTCGTCTTGGTGAACATAAAGGCGCACAGTGCAGCACCGATGAATATCAGCCAGAGCAACATGGTTTGTGTGTGTGTGTGTGTGTCGAGACTGTGGAGATAAGGAATCAGTCATAGTATTCGGGTGCAAAGATCGGCGAGGCGAGTCTGATAAGCTCGCGTTCAATTAGACAGTTTTTTATGATTTTGACATTCGCGTTTTGAATATCGTATTGATAATTATATAGCTTTTATCGTACATAACACACATACATACATAGTACAGGTTAGTAATTGTTTGCAAAGGCAACTTCTACTCAGGGGGCATCGAGTGCACTTTTTGCGACATTCGACTTGAGTCAGCAAATCAATTTTTCATGTAGAGAATGCTCAGGTACACTCGGAGAAAACGACATTTTTACCAATATAAAATTCGTACCGTTTTGTTTAATATATCAATAACATTACGATCTTGAATATTCTTAAGTCATACTTGATGTAAATAAAGTACAAAATACGCACACCAAAAATATACTTGAAATAAGCGTGAATCGCTCTTAATGGAAGTTAAACATTTACTTTATTTGAGTCTAATATTTACGTTAGTGAAATACGAATTTTGTACTCTCCAACATTATTGGTTTTCTCTCCAAGTGTATATTTTTCATTTAATTTGCACCGCAACTTTGTACATGGCTATAACTATTGTAACAGGTCTCGACAATACTTTACTTAATATATTCATATCATTACTGCGTTGTGTTTAGTTTTTGTTTTTTTCCCTCTGCCAATTAGTGCTTGATTTAATTGCCAATATTTAACTTCGGAGGGCAGGCACTCTTCAAAATAATGAGTGTGCTGTAAAAATCCACTAGTGCTATGGAATTATGGCCCAGTTAGCAGTGGTTTCTAAAAAACAACAACGAAGACGACACATAAAATGCAAATTAAAGAAAAAGAGCCAAGCGAGGGAATGAAAGTTGAAGAGCCAAAGTCAAAAAGCTGAAAAGAAAAGAATGGGCCAAAAGCTAAATACACACTCGTCGAAGAGACAAACATGTGAAATGTAACTAATGGTAGCCGCAGAGGTGCGAAGAGGGCTACCAATATAACCCACTAAATAATGTCGTGTCTGTGTGCCTGTGTGAGTGCGAGAGTGTGAGAGTGTGAGAGTGTATGGGTATGAGTCTCATGAAATGTTTTTGCGGCGTCTTTGACTTCCGTCAACAAAAAAACCACCTGCTTGCATTTTATTAACTTTCTATTTCTATTGTTGCTGCGCATAAATGCACAAGACCTTGCACATACTCCCTTGAAATGCAGATACACAAGCATACGATTACTTACTGCGCATACACTTACAATTAATGTCTGGGGTGATGCGTTTTCTATGCACTGGCGTGGCGAAACGTTTGTCTATGCTAATATTTGACAACCTTTTTAGTTAAAAGGTAAATAGTTTCAATTACTGCTAGCGTTCGACGCAGCACGTCACGTTTCCAAATTGAATAGCACGGGAAACCGGTTCCAAAACACAACCGCACGGCAAGAAATTCAAAAGACAACTAAAAGCGTTTAAGTTTCGCGCGCTCGTTTTCTGTTTAGAACTTGATTTTAATTTTCAATTTCGTTTTTGTTACTCTCCGACGGTGCACAACAGGTGTCGATGCCGGCACATGATTTAACACTGTGTAAACACCTCACCCATTGCAATAGATTTCAATGGAGTTGTGAATTGTAAAAGTACTGGTATCTGGGAATTCGAATATTTGTATTTTCTACAAAAATATATAAGTGAACTTGTCGTCAGCCGTTAAGCTCACAAATATCTAATTTGCAATTAGAAACTTTAGCTAACAGCTGATTGACTGCCGGCATTCAGTGTGCCCGTACGCAACAAACTCGAAAATCTTCGTTTCCAAATTAAAAATACCAAGTAGCACACTTTCAAACGTTATAAAGTTGTCTCCATTTTTTCATTTATTTGTAAATATAAATTCGTTTACTTTTCTAGATGTTGTTGAAGAAAACTCTTGTTAATTTAGCTAGCTGATTTGCATTTATTTATTAAACAAAAATATTACAGTGCATTACCAAAATTATTATGTTAACTAATGTTTTTATATAGTTTTAATTGTTTATTATAAGTAGGAGAAATCGAAAGTATATTACTCGTACTTTGTTTAGTTAAGTTTCATTTTGTTAAACAATACAAGGGATTCAAAAGTGTTCGTTTATGTGTGTGTGTGTGTGTGGTGTGTTTTATGTTTATATAATTGTATATATTCTTTATACGTACGTATATATTACTAAATTGAAATATATTTTTTGTAAGTGCGCCTAATTTCTAAAAAATTAATTTTGCTTTTTTTGTTGTTTTGTTTAGAAAGGGAAAAACGTATTTTTAAGTTATAACTCCAGGTCTAAGTTGCAGCTGCTTCGTCGGTGTGCTCCTCGATCTCCTTTGTGGGCGTCGCAGCGGCATTCTTAGGCTGCTTTAACTGTCAATTCTCCATGGACATAACGCCGATATCATCGTTAATGTTTAGGACCTGGCCAATAAAGTTCTGATCGGAAACCACCTCGCAGAGGGACTTGCATAGCTCCGTCAACTCATGCTGTGACATATTCAGCTGTGGCGATAGCTTCGACAGATGCTGGGACACATAATCGGGCAGCTGCTGCATTAAACAGATTGTTAAGGTATATATAATTAGTATTGCTCAATGTTTCGGCCAAGTCGAGTGCTTACCTTGCCCTTGCCCACTTTAAAGGCACTGAACATTAGCTTCACTTTCACGCGCTGCTCACTGGGTCCGTCGTAGAAGAGTGTCAGATGCGCCTCCTGGACATTGGCCACCAGGGGGAAGTAGAGTCCGGCGTAGACGCGTCCCTTGGCATCGCGTGAGAGCAGCGACCGGAAATTGTACACCAGATTACGGCGGACAGTCACATCAACGGCGGTTAGGTATTCCTGGGCAATGTAGATAAGCGATGTCTTGAAACTGGCCTCGTCGCCGCGTATTTCGCGCTCCTTCCACTCCACAAACTTGGCGCTGTGCTGGCTAAAGCTATAGCAGTAGTCGCGCTGCAGATGGGGCTCCTTGGATTGGTTGAACCAGCCTGGAGGCAAAGAAAAGTTAGCTAACTTTATTCGCACTGATTGTGAGTGGGAGTATTACCTGTGTGTGGATAGCTCTGATCGCACATTACGGTCACGGCGCGTCCTACGTGATAGCCCGGGTCAAGAATCATGATACCACGACGCTCGCCGATCGCAAATCGCATGGCAACCATGACGTGTTCCTTCTCGACGCCGGCATCGGCCGAGTTCATGCCAAACTCCTCGTCCATTTGCACATAGTCGTTGCAGTCGACCACCTGCTCCTCGCAGGACACCACGTACAGATACTGCTCCAGCTGCGGAAACATTTGCACCAGTCGCGCTATAATCTCGAAGGCCAGGGAGACGCACATGTGATGGCGGCGATTGATGGGCACGTCGTAGAATTGGAAGAAGCTGCGCAGATCGGAGCGGCGGGTGCGCTTGAAGCTGCGATAGAAATCCACGAAGAGATTCACCGTATTGTAGTGGGTCTCCTCCAGCATGCGCTGCAGCGCCGTCTCCACAATGCTGTTAAGCTCCTCGTAATGCCACACGTTCTCGAACATCAGCGTGCCCTTGGTTGACTCCTCGGCGCTGCCCCAGTCGGGCAGCGGCAACGGATGGCCCAGGGGCCAGACACCGTTGATCTGATTGTAGGCGCTTAGATTGTAGCCATCCGCCATTGCCCAGTTGGAGACTGGACGCCGCAGCTGCTGCTCCCGTTGAGCTGCCGTTGGTGAGTGCTGCCATTCCAGGAGCTGGATGATGTCGGAGTAGCGCTTCGATGCGGATGCCACCGATGTCAGGTCGGCTGGCATCCACTGCTGCTCCTCAGCATCTTCGTCGTCGTCCTCACTGGATGTTGAGGGCGTGCGCATGGGCGTGGCCCGGGAAGTGCAACTGCTTGGCTTTTCAGCTTGCTTTTCATGAGCGTTGTCGCCCTTCGTAGTCAATCCCATTCCACGCATCGCATCCGCCAGTTGTTGCTCCGTGCGGCTAGTGCCGCCGGCGGCTCCTCCAGCAGCATCGCCGCAGATGCCATCCTCCACGCTGGCATTACTGGGCGACGCTGCCCCATCCTGGCCGTGGCCCTGGCCGCCTCCTGCGGCGAGTCAGCTTGGCCATTCGGCTCCCCAGCGGCCCACGGTGGGCACGTAGCCACTTTCACAGTCATTGAATGTTGCCTCTAGTTGAATGTTGGCGAATTGTCGCGCTGCGTTGACGCTTGGACTCAAAGATGCTTGGGCGGCTGCAACAGCGGCTGAGCTGGCTCCAAGACTCTGCAGACTATTCCGGCCCTGCGCTCGGTTGAACAGGAGGTCCGGCTCGTCTCCAAATTTCGTTGATAGTTTAGACTGATCTATTTTACCCAAACAAGAGGAAGAGAGTGGAAATTGGGCATTAAAATTGGTTTGCTAGGTAGGATAAAAAAGCTAGGATAAAAAAATAAATAATCATATTCTGGACTACTCTTAGCTCCTTCAATTTTCTAATTATCTGAATAATTTTCTTGAAATGAATATCTTCTGCAATTGTATGTTACCCCTTTCATCTTCATATGACTTCTCCACTGTTTAGTGTAGAATAAATAAATACAGTAATAAACCAATTTAAAATGTTTCTTTTATAATTATTATTCTTACTTATTAAATAGGTAAAATTATTTAATCAGTTCTAAAACAACACAAAAGAACACGAAATCAGATTTTTTTAACACGAGCACGTCGTGTTCAGTCGTGCGTGCTACAGTTGTGTCGGACGGGTTAATTATATAAACTACTGAACATATTCACTGAAAAGTGATCGAAACTATTTGTTGGCGAGCATTTCAGCTGTTCAGTCGAACATAAATAACCCGTTCCGTTCAGTTATTTGGTGGATCAGCCTGCACAGCTGCAACAACTGTACGGAATTCATTATTCAAGACAAATAAACCAGTGAATAAAATGACTGATATAGTTCGTGATTTGGCAATGAAGGATTGAAGTTGTTCAGCAAATTGAACTAATAAAAACCACTCCATACGCACCCAATTTTAGTCTGGCTGTCTTTATAATTTAAAGTATAGGATGTGGCCATACACTAGCCTAGAATTCGAGCCCGGATCCTCGTCTCATCTACAGAGGGTCTCTAACTTATCAATTTTTTGTGAGCGAGGTAATCCTTCGCTAATGACCTTTTATTATCCCGTCGCAATTATTTTCAATGATTTGTAATTTGACCTTCTTATGCCCGACCTACTTGGCAGGTAGCACGGGTAGACCAGGGTCATTAGGCACAGTTCCAGCTGCATAGCCCTTAATCTTTAAAATGATCTTTGCTGACGTATGGTCTGATTGTTGTTGTTTACCTTTATGGTTTACCTTAAGTCAGTCATAAAGATCGAAGGCCAATAAACAATTTCCACCATTAAAAAAACTAAAACTGAAACGAAAAGGCTTATCAAGAAAGTCAACGGAGCTCTCTAATAATTCAGTTGCTGAAGTACATATTAATGTGTATGTATGTCATATGCCCATTGCCCTCAAGTACTGATAAGGCACCAGCTGATTACGTGCCAAGTTCATAAAAGCCCACCACTTGGAAACCAAGCGATGGAGCACCGGATGGAGCCAAGTGGCTGAAGCAGGGAACGGGCACGTGTCCAGCTCGCGCCGTTACGAGTTCACCTCCCACTTTCGTTTTGCTGGCGAATTCGGAGCGGGTTCAACGTCATCCTACGCTTATCTAATTAACACCAAGGCTGTTTTATTTTATTGTGATTAGTAACTGCATTGCGTCATATATTTGCTTTGTTTGTAAAATATATACGTGATTCAAAAATGTTATCTGGAACTTTACAAATTTAACGCGTTGTTATTGTGGTTTTTACCCAATTACAAATGAATCAGCGTGTTCTGAGCAACTAGTTGCGAGGCATTTGAACTGTTTATTCGGGTTTTTGGGTCTCCGAACTGTGCTAAGGTTTCTTGGCTATGGCTGGGGGCGTTTAAATTGTTGTCTAAAATAAAGCTCTAAAAATACAAAAATAAACATTGGCTAGGTCTGTGCACGAATCTAAAATTGTTTAGCTCTACCTGTTGCTGTGCAACGGCTGCCTATCAGGGAATCACAAACTGTGAATGCCCCAAGGAAACGTGACTAACAGTTGTTTGAGCAGTCTAGAAACTATTCTCCATCTGGCTGTCATATGTTCATATAGCAATATATATTTCTAACTCACTTCATTGTTCCGAAAATATACAGTGGTCGCTCGATAATTAAAACTATTCAGTTCAGAGCTGTTTTTTAAACCATTATGAAGTGAATTAAATAAATTAATCGCTATATATATATTGAAATTTTAACATTAAAAATTAAATTTTTAGCAATTATTTCACTTTTTTTCTGCATTTAAATTTTAAATTTATGTTCACATGTCGCGAGTTCTAATATCGAGCGTCCACTGTACTTCAGGAATAAATAGTACCAATATAACTAGTAGACTTACCCATACAATGGCCTAAGCCCAATAAACAAAGTTGCTGTTCCTGGAGTAGTGTGCTTTGTTTATCTTGTGAAAGTTTCTACACTGTACACACGAGTTTTTCCTTGTTGCGCTTGTGGGAACGTCTCGAATAACAAATAAATTGAACACTCAACGATTTACAGCTTGTAACCAATTGCTTTTAAACTGTTTACACCTTGGTGTTTTTTGTTTTCGATCAAAAACGCAAAGAAATTAAAAAATAACGTAACGTTAACTAAAAAGCAAACAACTTATTGTTGCGCGCCTTTAATAACAGAATGATTTGTTGTTTTTGCTTCGTTTCTTTTGCTATTTGATTAGCAATTATAAGGGGTTTCTTTTTAAAAAGTTTTTGTTTTTTCGCTTTTGCCTGTTCAATGCAGGTCAGAGTTTTTTAACAATATTGGCGAATTAATCGACATCGAAGTGGATTTTGTTTAGCACTTGGTCAGCTTGATAGTTCCGATTCTGTGAGGTCTACATATATCCGTTAAATATGCACTTGCACTTTGACTATTTTCGCACAGGGCGCTGCGTACGTTTCCTTCTGCACTGTTCCGTAGCCTGATCCGTTTCCAACGAGAGGCGAGATACGACTGAAAATTGAGCTCTTCTGGCGTGTGTTTCGAAGTCGAATGCTGAATGCACACAATTCGCTGATACGAGCGTGCTTATATATACGTGCGCCCGCTGATGGTGATGGTCGTGCGGGATCGCGATTTTATTGTCTTCGATATCGGCGAGGGGCGCAGCGACGGCGTTGGCACAATTTCGCTGCTTTTGCTTTGACTGGGTTTGCTTCTGTTTTCGCTCTATTCGGCGTTGCGGCTACAGACGGTACGCGAACAAATATTTCAATTTATGACGCAAAAAAAGCTTGATAAAAATTCCTCAGGGCCTCAGTCAGCAGCGGATCGAGGGGAGGCGACACGAGTATTAACGCGACGTTTGTTTTGCTACGCACAATCGTGTCAATATTATTTTCAGTTTTGTTGTGTAAACAAAAACAGCGGGTAAAGACGTTTTTTTCTGATGTGGGCATTAAATAGGGCTTGATAACTGGGAATAAGATCCGGGCTTACGCTTTGTAGCAGTTCCGGTTACTGCAAAGAGACGAATTGAATAAATTAACTTATGCGGTTTGGTAATTCAGAAAAAGAAGAAAAAAACATCCAAAGCGGAAATTAAGGGCATAGGGGTAGACTTTCCTTATAATGATGAAATCATTCGAATAATCTGATTTAGTCGGAAATTTTTAGCGTCAATATCAGTTACTTTTATTTTTGCTGAAGCTCTTATCTATACTCAAATATACATACATATATATATATATACATGTCGACAATGCGTAGTACCGCAGTAAAATGACTACATATTTGATTTATGAATTTGCATACTTTATCTAACATTGTGTATTGTTTATTATAGGCTCGTTTGCTCTCTAGGCACTTGAGTGGAAAATTATTTAGTCTGTTTACGGCGATTATCTAATCTATGGCAATGCAAGCCCAACGCTGAAAACAATGCCTAATGCTCGTGTTTATATAATGCCCACTATCCGTTACCTACCCCTTTATTGCGCCACATTTCTTTATGCTCTTCGTTCATCTGTAATTTTTATTATATAGCTGCCATATAGTTGAGGTGCTTTTGCGTCGCAGCGAATTGCATTTTCTGCTCGAAAAGACGAACATTTTGTGTGCAATTAAAAATCAAGCAGGCGGTATAAACATAAATGAATGCTTGCAACAATTGTGGCAAAAACAATTGCAGTTTGAATGCCCAAGGTCAGGCAGACTACATATACCTTTCGAATATTGAATATATTTATACTACATTTGTGGCGCCATTTGCCGGGTGAAATCAACATTTGAGGGCACATTTAGCATAAACTAACAAATTCATTTAATTAATAACTAATTAATGCGTTGCTTAAAACTCGGAACCATGGTATTTTTCAGCTGCGATTTATGAGTCGGTCGAACCTATTTGGCTAACAGCTAAAACATTTGATAAAGTATACGCCACTTGACCCGGAAGCCAAGGCAATGAAGTAAGCAACCAAGAACAATGCAGTCGGATGCCAACAACTGCGTAATACTCTGTTTTCGGCTAAAAAGTGAGGAGGTAGCAATAGGAAACCTAAGATGGCTGCAAAACCCTTTAAAAAATAAATAACTGTGGCCAGGTTCTCGGTCTGTGAATCTGGTTTTTCCAAACTAAAGATGAATCGTCGCAATCTTTAAAAATTTCCAGAAAAAGTATTTAAAAAATTATTTATAATTTATATACTTTTTTTAATTTTTGTTGATTTTTTTTTTAATAAGGAGGTATCTTTTATAAAATTTTCATTAATGTTAATTTTGAAGTTAGCGTATATACATTTTTGGAGCTAAAATTTAGTATACATATATTCAAATTTTCGAGAAGGAAAAGACAGCAAGACATACAATCCGCTGCACGAAACCAGTATGCTCCTTTTTCTTTTTTGGAACAGTGTATTGAACTTGACAAGGCCTCGACTTAAGGTTGTGGCTTTGAGGAGGTTCTTAGTTATTGACTGCGTAGGAGTCGCAAATCGAAATTGGATTAACTGTGTAGGCCGTAAATAAACCCCCGTTGACGTCAAGGCAAAATATGAGCTGTGCTCGTAGACGAACCCTCATGAGGAGCTGCTAGAATATACATTGATACATATATGTATATGTATAGGTGTATGTACATCTAAATTTACGTCAACTCCCAATATAAGTAGTTCAATGTCGCCACACCACTGACGTCATCGAGTCGTGTAAGCCTAGAGAAATTCAAGATTAAAGCCGGCCGGTGCGTGAGGAGAAGAAACTCAGTTGCCAACTATCCAAACCCTGCCCTTCCCCCTCCCCCCACCCACTTACAGTTAGTTACGCATATGTATAGTCGCGTGCATGGGCCGCATGTTTCCAATGGCCGTCGATTTGTGCCACGTGCCACGTGGCAGTACACGTATTTGTAAACAATTTCGAGCGCGTGTTGGCCAGTATGGGTCGTATTCATCCTCGGTTCCGACTCGGTCTGCTTTTCGTTTTTACTATCAAAACATTGCGTACTTGAGGAATCATTGCGCAGGCGCGTGAACTCAGTGGAATTTCCAGTTGAATATGATGGAAAATTTTGCTTTTTGTCTGTAACAAAGGCAAGGAAAATGGAACGACGACTGAGAGTGCAATGATTTCGATACAGTGGCGTCCTAAAAGATGGGGCAGGCCGTTCAACGTGTGGCTAGGAGTGAATACTTTACGTTACGCCTACGGTCTTGACACTAAGCGCTATATAAATAATTTCAAATTGATAATAGGTAGTACTAGTGAAATTTATATATATATATACAATAAATGTATTCATTATTATTTAGTATTTCATTTGTAGTAACAGTGGCTGCTCAATCAGTGGAACAGCTTGAACTAACCTGGACAGTTCAAATTATCGAAAAATTGTAGTTACTGGAGCGTTTTAAAAGTAATATACCCACACAAAATGCCATATTTATTTTTAAAGCAAATGTTTACTCACTGAGCGGATGAGTCACAATTTGTTCAATTACTTTTTACAGACGCAAAAACTTCAGCTTTTTAATTTTTCCCGTAAATTGCGATAAATAATAAAAATCATTTATTCATTTTAACAGGAAACAAATACATTTTCTTAATGCAAATTTGTTTAAAATGTGCTTTTTCTTGATCATTATTTGTACAAAACAATTTTCTTTCTTAATATGCATATATAATTTAATATTGTATTTTTTTAAATAAGGTATGTTGGTTATATCTGCTAGATTCTTATATAGAACCATCATCGAGAGTGCGACATACAGTACGACAGTACGATTTTCAAAACCTCAAATCAAGTCAAAGTTCAGTTATAATCCAAAATATTCCATAGAATGTGAACAAGGAAACTAGCTTTCCTTATGAAAACGTCTTTTGTCTGGCTGTATACAATCTTGTGGTCCGCTACTGTAGCCAAGCCCAGGGGCACAGATGTTGTGCACATTTTTCGTGGGTGAATAAAGGAATGGTGGAGGTTGGGGAGTGGGGTGTCCTTTGTTGTCTACTTGTTGTTGTGAGTCCTGCTAGGCTTTGGATGGGGCAGGGGTGAAGCTTGTTGTTGCCAATGCTCTTTTCATGGCAAAATTACAAAATCGATAAGAATAGGAAAAACACTGGATACTTCTACTGGGGACGTGGGGACTTGGGGTTCGCGGATAATAATAGATAATTACAATGAGAAACTTACCCGTTATTTTACTCGCACACAGTTACGCACGGTACACACACACGCACACACACACGGACGCAGACGAACGCCGCCTGTGGGGGGTGGGGTGAAGCGTTTGGGGCGTTGAGCTTAGAACTTTTTACTCCAATTGTAGGAACCGTTATAGAAAAACAAAATCAATATAATTATTTTGGTGTGCATATTGGGAACAGTCATGGCACAAAGTACACTCTATAAGGCACAGTTGCACTACTCTATCGATACTATATTATTATAATGATTTTGTTTAGATTTCTTTCCTTTTATGCTTAGTGTTCGTTTTTGTGCCTTTTGCGTTTGTGTGGCATTTAAAAAGTTACGAAATCTTTGCGAATCTCAGAAGCACAGCACTGATTACAAAACGGAAACGTATGTCGAATCCGAAATTGTGTTTTTGTCTATATTGCCTGATCTTCGAGTCTTTAGCAGGCCAATTTTGTCAAATTGTGTATTTATTCTGCCTGTAAGACACGCTCTCTTCGTGTCCCTCTGTTGCGTTTGGTGTGGAAAATTCGACTGTCTGGCACGCTGGTTGCGACACCAACTGAGTCACCATCGCCGCCAGTTCCAGCCCAGTTCCAGTGCCCTTCCAGTGGACGGTGAGTTGCCTTTGCACTTGCAGCAATGCAGTGGCAATGTTTGCGTCACGAACACAAGGCCCCCTATCCAATATAGTTACAAATTTCATTTATTAGTGCAATTCCTCTGTTTAGAAAACTATCCGTTGCGTATGGACATACGAGTGGCAACAATGAGAAACAAAAGAGCAAGAGTTTTAGCAATTATTAACTAGCCACCCGGCCTTGCGCGGCTCTGACTCACGGTTCTTATTGGATTATAGAATATATGTTCTAATTAGATTTGAGGCAGAGGCCACGATACTAAATAAGATGTTTGTGTAAAATCTTATGCAACCTGGAAATGCAGCGCATTATTGATTTGTTATCTGCGAACAATTTTAATTTTTTTTTATTGTTTTTTTTAGCAATTATGTACACGTAGGTATTTATTTAACAATATTTCTTAGTCTAGTATGTTCTTAAAGTGGCGGCGTTTAAGTCGCCGTAATGGGCGAATGGGGGTTTCTTCAGCCAAGGGGTAGACTAGGCGGTTCTTGTGATTCAGTAGTCTATCGTTGTACCGACTACTGTGGAAGCATATTTGGTCCTCGACAGTGGCTAGCACCAGTAATTAAGAGTAGCGCTTTGTTTTGCAATACCTGGAGCCGGGCTCGATTGGATTTGGCTGGTATTCCCCAAATTTACAATCCATATTTTGCATATTCTTATTAAAAGGTTCCAAAATAAAACAAGTGAGAAGGCTTCAGTCTGGAGCTCTAGCTCTAATGGTTTTTAAGATATCTTAAAAAAATCGAGTCGAAAACCGATAAGACATACAGGGCTAGAACAACTGTAGTGATGCTGATCAAGAATGTATATACTTTATGGGGTCGGAGAAGCCTCCTTCTGCCCGTTACATACATTTGCACAAAACCATAATACTCTGATTTACCCATTTTAACAACAATACCCTGAACAACTTTAAGTAACAAAAGGAGTAGGTTGCAGATAAATTGAGTTGGAATCCAGTTCAATATGTTGTAGATATTCTTTAGACTTACAATTATATCTGAGAATTTAATATCAAAGAACGACAGTTGTGTTCATTTTGTGAGTTGAAATAATATTCAGAATCTTATGGTAGCTTAAAACAAGTTGTATCGAAATGTTTAGATACATGAGTCTTGAAATAAGCAATTGTAGCTGTTTTCAAGTGGCTGCTGAGAATGTCGCAACATTACCTAGAACATCCTCTAGAAATGCTTAACTGTGTTATTTGAGTCTGCAATGCTTCTAAGTGTTACAATGTACTGGTGCCCTTTTAAGTGGGCGACGAGAGACGTACGGAATGTTGTATTTTAGGTGTGCCTTGGAGGTTTGGCTCGCACTCTTCGCTCGGTTGGGCGGGAGGTGGGTGACATTTTGCCTGGGTTCTTAGAACATCTACGTCCAATATAATATCTCCATGTGAGGGCAACGACTTGTTGGTAAACGAGTCTCTTGTACCTTAGCGGAAGTTTGCTATTTTTGTTGAGCAACCAGAAAAGTTTTCGTAATTTGGCTCTGCAGGTTCCGATCGTCGTGGTTATGTGTACTTTGAATGTTAGTCTTTGGTCGAGTGTTAACCCAAGATATTTGGCCTTGTAATCCTGCTTTTTTTGCCTTAGCGTTCAGCTTAATGTTGAGTCTATTCGCCCACTCCTCGATATAATGCGCGCACTGAATTCCGTCCGCTGTATCTTACTCGCACATGGAGAGACAAAAAACGATGATGTAGTCACCGAATCCAGAGTTTTCAAAGTGGGAAATTTCAGCCGAAGTGAGTGAATAGTAGATTGGGCCAAGGATACTCCCCTATGCCAGAATAATCTTTTCACACTTTTACTGCGATATTTGGATCTCGCAAATAAGAGCCCCGGATGTTCCTCATCCGGAATAACGGGGCCGGAAGTGCTGCTTTGAGGCAAGAAGACCAGCGTGCCAAACAGGATGAAAGGCCTACTGTACGTCTAAATAGACCACGTTGCAGAATTCGCCGGCGTCAAATACATCAAGTTTGTTGTTGACTACTCTGTGAAGTTGTTCGGTAGAGCCGAGATCAGAGCAAAATCCTGGTGATGTAGTATGATATGACGCCACCCTACGTGGTCTGCCATCGTAGATACAAATAGACGATCCCATAATTTAGATGTTAGATGGTTGGCCTTTATGATTCTGGATCATGTTCCGGCTTGCCTGTCCTATGGCTCATGGAGATCCAAGCTAGCTTCCACTTAGTTGGAAAGTGTTGAATTCTCATTATTGAATTGACTAACATTCATAAGAAGATCAGCGCACGCTTTGGAAAGCCCTTTAAGGTGGACTTAGTTATGCCCGTCATGCCCAGGAGCTTTTTACCGAAAACGGTCTGACCATTATACCCGATGCCTCCATTATACCCATTTCTCATACCCCAATTACCCAATTTTAATTGGCTTAGGGCATAAAAAATAAATTAGCTTGATAGTTTATAATATCCAGAGTACCAATATGGACGGATTCTCCCCAACTTCATGAAATTGTCGAAAATTGTGCATTATTGGAGACAATTTTGTAGAAAGATATTTAAAAACAAGTAAGAACGTTGCAGTCAGACGTAACCGACTGCGTAATACTCGTTCACAGTACACGGAAGTTATTATTGTTATTTTGGAAAAATATAGAATTTTTATATTTCGTAGGGGCGGGGGTGCGTGTGGCCAACATTTTTCGATTTCTCGATCTTAACAGAAAGTCACCCAAACACTGTCTGCCAAATTTTGTGACTCTAGCTCCAAAATTGTGAGAGATATAGCTTTTCGCGATTTGCGGGGGCGGAGTAGGAGGGAGCGGGCGGGAGTGGGCGTGTTTGGGAGCTTTAAAAGGGGTGACCAGCCATCTACGTTTAAAATTTGGTGACTCTAGATCTAAAAATGTGGGAGATATAGGCTTTCGCACTTGCTGGGGGCGGAGAGAGCGGGGTTGGGCGTGTGCGGTAAATTTTTGTATCCTTACTTAAAGGAGCTGACCACGAATCTACCTTTCAAATTTGGTGACTCTAGCTCTAACGCTTTGGCAGATATAGTTATTTCCAATTTTTAAGGCGGGGCGCTGGGGGCGTTGCAGTGGGCGTGGCCGGGATATCAAGGTCTCAATCTTTTGAGGAGGTCACCTCCTGGTGGAATCTACACACCAAGTTTGGTGTCTATAGCTTTAAAATTATGTAAATTATACACGTGTTACCGTTTTGAGCTTGCAAATATATCGATTTTAGGGATTATGGAGGCGGAAGGGGCGTGGACGGAAAATTTTTTCTGTTATGTTTGGGGGACCTTACCATTAATATATATTTGGTGACTCTAGCTCTAAAACTGTAGGAGATAGAGCCATTTCCGATTTTTTAAGGCGGGGCGCTGGGGGGCGTTCTAGTGGGCGTGGCCAGGAAATCAGGGCCGCATTTTTTGGAGGAGATCACCAGATATCTACAGATAACTGCAAGTATATATGCCAAGTTTCAAGTCTCTATCTTCGATAGCGTCGAAAAATATTGCGTTCATACGGACAGATGGACAGACGCTCAGACGGACAGACGGACGGACAGCATGACGGACATTGCACAAAACCAATATACTAGTTTCACTTCGTGAACGAGTATAATAAGTTGGAAGGCGATCTGATAAAAACTGATTTTAGATCCCTCTGCCGCCTTTGTAGAGGTGATGATACGTATAATAATAATCAAGGCTGCAAAACAGTTATAAACCGAACAGGTATTCCACATTTTTTAAAGAGAGAGCATTAATAAGCATTGGCTATTGGATATTCCAGGTCTTTATTGAATTAAGGTATAAGACGGTATTTTGTATTAATAATTGATTATTTGAATTTAAAATTGGAAGGAGTGTGACAAACAAGATTCGAACCAAAACCTGGGCTAACGTATGTGGCAACCAGATTTACAAATCAAACCCAAGCCGACAGCTTATTTGGAGCTTGCTGGACATAATGCTGTGCTTTTGAAAACAATGTCAAAGCTGAGACACAACATAGTCGGAATTATACTAATGGTAATTGTGCTAATTGTGCTTCACCCACTGCCCAGCAGTGCAAATAATGTTGGCTACAATGGAAATCCGCACACGTCGCACCGCCACGACGAACACAGGAAACATCGGATGGCTAAGCGGCCGCAGCTAAAGGCTTCTCGTATGTACAGTATGGGCGGCAATGATCCCACCGAATTGTTCGATCAGCTGAAAAAAAATAATTTCAAGAGCAATGGACGAGCTAAGGGAACTAAGAGAGTGCAAAGCACCAAGGAGCATGATAAACTCTCCCATTGGCTAAACAATAAATTTGTGTGCACCGACGAGCAGCAGGAGGATCTGCTCGCGTCATCGGCGCTGACCGCGAATCGGGACTACGTCCGACAGCAGGAGCAGCAACAGCGTCACATTGAATGGATGCAAAATCATGCTGCAGATCGCCAGTTCGAGCGCATGATGAAATTGAACTTTCAGCGGGATCGGGATGGGGGATCGGTGCCTAGGCATCGGCCGCTGAAAGGTGCTCTTCGCAGACATGGGGCAAAGAAGTCGCTTTTATCCAAGACATTTAACCTGTGCAAGAAACCCCATCCAAAAAGCAGGTTGAAGAAGCCAATACTGGCGGCCGCGGAATCTACCAGCACAGCGAGTCCCCGCACCGAGCCGTGTGTTCCAGCTTCGCCCACTTGCCCTGCTCGTACCACCAAAAGACCGGGTAAGTGTAGAAAGAAAGATAAGCGGAAACAGTCCGCTCGTATAGCCGTTCGTCTGCTGCAAGTTACGAGGGGAATGAAAAAACGTGCTCTACTTATTATCAAGAATCTCAACCTTTTGGAAATGGAAATAATCAACAGATGGCCGGCGAGCTCTTGCAAACCTTCCGCGGATGAGCGAAAATCACCGCCAACCGATGCACCGCAGTCAACACCAGCGCCTACGACAGAAAGCACGAAGCCAAAGCCGACAACGACAACGACGACGGCGACGGCGACGGCGACAGCGACGCCAACTACAAGAACGGAGCCAGCGCCGTCAGAAAAGTTAGACACTGGACCTAAAGGGAAGACACAAGAGCGACTGGACAAACCCAAGCCCACACCCACAACCCCGTCGCTATTTCGGAAAAATCATGGTTTCTACTTTGGCTTTCGACCACCTGGCGAGGAGAACACGGAGGCGAACATGGCAGAAGCGCTAAAGGAGGAGAAAAAGCTGGCGCAGAAAGTGCGCGAGGAAGCTCAAATGCAGCAGGAAAATACGCGACTGGAACGGCATCAGCAACAACGGCAACGACAGCGACAACGGCATCAGAAGAAGAGAAAGCGAGCGCGATACGAGACGGCTCCGCCGGAGGCAGCACGTATTGAACTCATTGTGACAGCGCCACCATCTACTCAAAGGGGTCATGACTATGTCAATGGAATCCTTGGACTTCAAAAGATTTCGCAGATTGATTCGAGAATTTATCCAAATAAGTTGAATATGGGCAGCGCCCGTGATCAGATTATTCTCCGCAATAATTTAGGGCGCCAGCCTGTGAAGAACTGGAAAAATGTGGAGGGATGTAAAAGAAAGAGAAACAAACATATCTTATCTTTAGCTGCAGCACAAAACTTACTAAGCCCAAGGCAACAGGCAGTCTCAGCGAATTATGCACGGCCGCAAGTGCAGCGGCATCAAAGAATTCAAAGAGGCAAGCATAGTTTGCTATTAAATAACCCACTATTTGGAACAAGCTAATGTCATTTTACAATTGTTATATTTTTATACAAATTTCGAAACTTAAATATATCGTATAATTTGAATTTGGGTTGCATATTTCGATTTTTCAGTCTAAACCTCACAGGGCCACCCTGAATTACATCGTAAGCCCATTCGATGTTTTAACGTGAAATATCGATAGTAGCATCGCGACGGCAATTTCGGCTGAAGAAAATAGAGCTTTTCAACTAGGTATCGATGTCTTTAACAATAGTGCTACCGATTAGAAGCATTTAGGTGCAAGTTTTAGTAGAAAAACGCCACAATTAATAATTTATTAAGATATATTTATAAATAATGAACATAATAAATAATATACTCAAATTTATACTTACATATACATCAATTTACATCAATACCCAAATAATTCAATTAATTGGCTAACAAAGACTAAGATCAATAAGAACTATCGACAGTAACTGTAATCCTATCGATACTATCGAACAACACAGTTAATTTGTCAGCTGCAGAAAAAACCGCACGCTTTGAAAGACATTTTTATTTCAATCAACTATAGTTGTGTTCGTATATGTCAAAAAAAAAAGTGTGCAAGCTTCGTTTTATGAAAAAAAGTGCATATTGGAACTTATTGACCTTTTTCAGGTCAATTTTACCTTAAGATTATATATATATATATACTCAGTGTGTAAGTATCTACAATATTTATTTTGTGTTTATGTGGGCACCAAAGCGTAGTTTATGCGCTGGCGAATAACAGCACTTCTGCTTGAAAAAACATGGCGGGCAAATAAACGAAGTTGAAATATAATATGTTTAGGTTTCCATACACACAGATGTACGTATACACGTATGGGTACACTTCAGTAAATAAACAAATACTTCAATGGTTTTTATGGTTCTTTATGCATTGCAATATATCCAACATCCAGTTGTTTCACCGGAATCCAGTAAATCAGAAATTGACAGAAACATTTTTTTAATGCTTTTTATAAGACTTGACCAGAAAGGCGGAAAAAGTAAGAATCTTTGGTTATTATAGCACATTCATATTAGCTTATGCCGATGAACACAAATCCCAAATAATTAGTGTTTGTTTCCAAAATAAATAACTCAAATAATTAAATTTCTGCTGGTTAGAGTTGAAAATGATCCCGACTTTGCGCCGCCGCGACGCTGTGGAATGTTTTGCTTTTCCTTTTGCTCATTGGCGCGCGCGCTCTCAGCTGTTGCCTTCACTATCTGTGTCGCGTTCGTTGTGTGACCAAATTTGTTGTTGCGAATTTCATTTTTGCACACATAGTTGTAGTTGTGGGTGGTGTTGGTTGGCATTTCACAGTGCTTTATCATATTTGATCGCGTGATTGGCATGTACATATTTGAATGTATGTGTGTGCCCATATATAAATTTTTAAATTGTTGCTATTAACGTTCGTTTGGCTTTACTCTCTTTGCAGTCGCAATGTCTGCCGAAGAGCGACAAGAACTTCTCAAGGATGTCACCATTGTAGTGCGCTCGTTAATAACTTCAACCAAGCCGCCGGTCAGCTTGCGTTCCATAGAGCGCGACTACGTGCGAGAGGAGCATAAGCCTGTCCCTTATCAGAGACTGGGCTATCGCAGTACACTGGCTTTGCTGGAGGATACGAATGCATTTATTTTTCAGAAAATCGGAAATGATGTGAGTAGGTGAGGCCACATCCCCCAAATAGCGCCCACAACGCGCGCACTCTCACTAGCAGTGTCAGCGTTCTTGCTCTCACTCACTCTCTGTCTCTCAGAAATACACAGCTTTTGGGTTCTTCTTTTGAGCTTTTGGCAGCGCTTGCCCGCGCTAGCGCTCACTCTGTACTCAGTACGTTTTGTTGCGTCAACGCGAGCGGTGCTGTTTGCCAGCGGGTTTGCTGTCTCTGTCTCTGTGTGTGTGCTGTACGGGGCTTGGCTTGCCACAAAGAGGCAACGTGTCAACGTAGCGCGTCTGTCGCGTCGCTCAACAGCAAAAGTGTAAACAATGATTTTGTTTATTATTTTGGCCTTTCTATAAGCTCATATGTTAGATGCGTGTGCTTGCGTATTGCTGCTATGCTGATTAAGCGTTTTTATAAATGCAGCACACATAGGCAAAAAATAAAAAGAAAAAACATGCCAACAAAGATACATACTTATATGCAAAGCGAAAATGACAGCCAATTTAAACTTTTTGGCTGTCCGTCTGTTGCTCTCTTTCTCTCGGACTCTCTCTGTGTATGTGCATGTGTGTGTATTTCGTTTTGCATGCTTGGTGAAAGTGAACGAATGTTGTTATTGTTGCTGCCACCCCATCAGGCGACTGAGGAAGCGGGCAGACGCGTCACATTGCACTTTAATTTTTCATCGACTTGTTTTTGTCGCCGCACATTGTTATAATTTATTTTTAAATACAGTCATTTATGCACTGTGCCTTCTCATTGTATAAATGTCAATCGACAGTCGTTCATTCACTGATGTACCCTGCTGTTGTTCATGTGGTTGTCACTGCGCTTATCAGGATGCCGCCTTCATGCATCGTCTCTCTTCCAGTTCGATGTGCCAGTCGCATTCTTGTTCTCGCCGCTCCCACGCTCAGCTGGCCTGATTTGCACTCAAGCGAGTGGCCAGTGGGTGGGCGAGGCGTCTCTCTTTCTGTCTGCGGGTTGATATATGTATGAGAAACTGCCAATGCATTGCTAAATCAATAATGCATCCGTCTTTTACATACTAGATGCAATTAAAATATTGAGAATAGCAGATGTTAATTTCAAAAACGCAACAAATATTTATTTAAAATAATATTGAAGTTTCTTATTGGTAGTTTTTCCACATAAATAAGAATATAATTAAATCCTAGCAGTCCGCAGTCTTTTGGTTGTTTCAATGGCCTAGTTATTTAGGCAATTAAACAAGGAGAATCGTGTTTAAAATCCCGGACTTGGACATAGTATTGGCTTTAATCCAATGGCTTGACTTTAGTTTTTTGGTTCAAACCTTGGTTCGTCACATTCTTTCAAATTTAAAAGAAAAATATATCGATTTGGTTTTTGTTTATTTTCTTCTCCATAATCTTCTTTAGAAAGCTCATAAGGTCGGGCAATATAAGTTGTTGTAGAAAAACAAATCTAAACAATTTTTAAAGAAAAAATTGTATAGGTATAGCTTCGGCCGATTTTTTGAGGAACTGGTTCGGTTTAAGGGTAGGGTAATGATATTTAATAGATATTGTAGTTTTGAGTTCCAACCGGTTTGCAACCTTGATGTTTAGTGATATCTTAATAAAAACACAAACTAAATAAATAAATAAAATTAGTTGATAAAATTTTTTGAAAAAATATTTAAACTTTTTTTGATTGCTTTATTTTTGATTTTCTCGACCGTTTTTGTCACCCGTCATCATATAAATGTTAAGGTTTTACGGTGGTGTGTACATAATATAAAGTCAGTTTACGAGCTCTCATAATTGCAACTGTTTCCATTTATGTTACGAAGTAACATACCGCGAATCGAGAGTGACTAATTGTTTATTTAATAACAGCTTTCACCGTCGATTGCAATTGTGTACAAGAAGCAAATTATTTCACATTTAGCAATTAAAGTTGTGTGTCCCTCAACACGTCCAGAGCTCGTCTCAAAGCTATGTCCATACCCGATCTCAATATATATGTATATATAAAAATATTCCAGACCCCACTGTAATAACAATCAACTGTGCGGCCCGCATAATATGAATCACTCTAAAGTGGGAGTGGATCGTACTATTTAATGTGAGAGAATTGGTTCTCAACTTGTGCAGCTGCTAACGTCATCAACTTATCAATGTTCAGCAAACGAAATTTGAAGAAAATGTAATGGTTTAAGTTTTATATCTCTTCGCGACAGGCTTTGTAGTGCTATTCCAATTGGTTTAGAACAGCACAATTCCATTTTTATTTGGACTAAGCTCATGTGTTGTTTACTTTGCAGATTTTTGTCAGCGCCAAGCCCAACCCCAAATCAGCGCACATTGCTTCTATGGTTCGCTGCCAAAAGACTGCCAAGTGTAAGACCACCAGTTATGCCCGACCACCACTGCCAGCTGTGCGCCAGAACATACGACTAGTGCCCAATAGCAATAATAACTTTAAACCTAGTGCAGGAAACTCCTTCTACAACAACAGCTACGCACAGCTGCAGCAGCAACGCGCCCAGCAGCAAGCACAGCAACAGGCCCTGCAACAGGCCCAGCAACAGGCTCAGCAACAGGCTCAACAACAAGCTCAACAACAAGCTCAACAACAAGCTCAGCTAAAGGCTCAGCAACACGCACAAGCCCAGAAAAAGGTGCAGCAACAAGCCCAGCAACAGTCGCAGCAACAGGCCCAGCAACAACACGCACTAGCCCAGAAAAAGCTGCAGCAACAGGCCCAGCAGGCGCAGCAACAATCACAAGTCCAGAAAAAAGCGCAGCAAGAGGAACTGCTGCGTTTTCGCCAAGAGCTGGTGCAGGAGCTCGAACTTCTGCGTCAGCAACAAGACGAGCAGCTGCGGCACGAGCGCGAAATTCAGCTTCGTCAGACGGAGTTGCGTGAAGAGCAGCGACAGCAAAAGGTGCTGCTACAGAAGCAGCAGGAGAAGATCGACAAGCAGATCCTTCAGCTGCAGGAACAGCACGAACGCGGCCTTCAGGCGCAGGCGCGCACCATTGAAAAGCTGCAGGAGGACCGCTTGGAGTTGCAGCGCCAGTTGAAAGAGCAGGAGTTGCAGCATCGGCAGCAGCGCGAACGGGAGGCGGCTAAAGCGCAAGCCAAGCAACAGGAGCAAAAGCGCCAGCAGGCCGAAGCAGAAGAGCTTAGACAGCGAAAACGCACCGAACTGCGCGAACTCAACTGCAGAGAAGAGCGAGAACAAAAAGGAAAGGCAGTCAAGACTGGAACTCTAACACCGCCAAGAACCCCTCACCCAACAGAGATGAATGGCAACGCAGCTGTTGATGTCGGTGGTGGTGGTGGTGCCGGTGCCGGGGGTAGTGCCGCCACACGCAAGCTCCTGCGTCCCATTCTGGGCAACAGTGCGCCTCAGCGTCCGGGGATGGAGACAACGGCAGCTGGACGCGCCAACAATCGACAACCGCATGCCCGTGTACAGTTTACTGGAACGCGCTCTAGTGGCGTCTCCGTCAACTATAGACTGAAACAGCAGCAGACGCCAGCAGCAGCGACAGCGTCTCTGCCAGCCGGACAGATAATAACTCCGCCCGACTCGCCAGAGAATGCAGCCAGCAACAAGGCATTAGCCCCAAATACAGCTGCTAATCAACAACCGAATATCAACGTGCAGCCGCTGCGGATGCCGGTGAGTAACGTAAATATTGCTTGAAATAAGGGAATGCCCTTATTATGGTTCTACGAGATCGATCGCATCTTTCTCTAGTAACTGTTTGCTATAAACAATAAACAAAATTATTTATTCTCACAACTCTGAAACCACAAATTGATTAACATAGACGATTCCAAGCAAGCTCATTTAAACTTTATCTAAATAAACAAGAATGCTCTAATCGGAAGTCCCGGTGGGACGATACCCTCTTGCAATGTATACACAAACACACACACTCTGGCAACGGTTATCTGCACTTCTGCTTCTAATGCAGCTTTTAGCGCTTAAGTATGTCATATGTGTGCATAGACCAAAGACCAAAGACATAAGGTACACCTATAAATGAGGACATAATTTTCTTTTCGGGGCCAATAAAGGGAGGTATATTTTTTATTTTTAAATATCGATTTTTGTAATTTATAGTAACTCGACCTCTAAGATTGTGGGATATGGATTTTGCCGATTTCCCACGCCCTCGGAAGGCGTATACAAAACAATTAGTTATGCGATCTCTAAAAGAGGTCATCTGAAAATTTTATTAAATTTTATGTATGTAATAAGATAAGATATATCTATTATATCGAATGGGTGTACTCAAAAAGAAATGTTGAACTATAGCTCTTATAGTATCTTAGATCGACGTGTACGTACAGACGGACATGGCTAAATCGACTCGGCTAGTGATGCTGATCTGGAATATATGTGTATACTTTATAGGATCAGAGGTCTGAGATTCGTGCTGCCTGTAACATACATTTGAACAAAACCATTATACCCTTTTTCTACATTTTCAAGGGTATAAAAACGACTTTAATATGTCCATTATCTCAACCCAATAGACAATAATGTACAGATACCTAAGACAACAAATTGACATAAACAAATAAAACACTCACACAGTGATATATTGCACTCAGTCAAAATATTAACACAAACAACTTTGTAGATAGAAATATATATAGAAATAAATAGAAATAGCCTCAGCAAACTTCATCTTTTTGCCAAAGCAAACACAATAACGCCACATAACATGCATTAAACTATAGCCCTGGCCTGTCTTAAATAAAAGTTTAAATTTAATAGATTCCCGATTCCCTGAATCGCCTGTGCAACCCCAATCCAAAGACATAAAAAAACCTCTAATAAATAAACCGGACTAAAACTGGAAATTATTATGTTTTTAAATCGTGAACCAATTGTCCAAAAAAAAATCAGCTAAACCTAAAACCCGAACCCGAAGCAAATTTAATAGTTCGTGATATTATTTGCGTATATATTAATAGCATTGTGAATTTGAAGGATGTCCTGGAAAACAGATATATATAATGTGTCGACCCACCGTTCCTAAGGAACACCCGATCATGCCTCCTGATTACCAATTAGTTATTTACCCATCCCATTAGTTATATCTACCCATCCATAGTGTAAACTTGACCACTTAGCCGAATGCTACTGCAGCCAGTTTTGGCCTACATCAGTAATAATAAGAATATCAAATAGTAATGTACCCTTTTTATCCAATACAGGTGCGTTTGAACGTTAACTTCAAATTTGATCCGGACCACGATCCGATCACCGCGCTGAAACAATACTGTGTCGCACTGAAGTATCCTCCGCCGGAGTACGAGTTTTACAATGCGAACAAAAGCAAACGGCTTCACTGCAAGGTACGCATTGGGGACAGCATCTACACCAGCTACCCCGAGGAGCACGCGGATGAGGCGTCGGCCAAGCAGCGCACCTCCGAGGTGGCGGTTGAGCGTCTGCAGATGCTGGAATCGCGCAAACAGTTATCGATTCAAAGCGATAACGAGTTTCTAGATGGCTTCTACCAGGAGCTGGTCAAGCATCCGCACGGCATTGTTAGCCACAAGCTGCCCGAGTGGTATGAGGCGACGGTGAAGCGGCAGGTGCCCAAAAACTGGTGGACTCTGATCAATCAGTCGTCGAAAATTCGCATCGAGAACAGCGTAAATATGCACATTGTATTTGCCGTCGACGCGGCGACGGGCAGCGTACCGAATACGCCGCAAAGTGTGGGCCCGACCGCAATGCCGGAGCTGCAGCTGCCATGGGGGGACGGGCAGCAGGACTGGAGCATGTACATCACACACTGCGACAACACCACGCATGTGTGGGCGCGCCTGATCGATCAGAGTGCGCAGTTCGAGAAGCTCACCGAGCAGTTGAATGCGCACATGTCGCGACCGCAGAACCGCCAGCCCGTGCAGCAGCATCCCGTCGAGAAAAAGATTTATTTGGTGGAGGTCAGCGAGAATTGGAATCGCGTGCGTGTCATGTCATCAGATGTGGAACAGCGTCAGTGCAGCTGCCACTTTGTGGACTTTGGCGACGAGGTGATCTTCAGTTTTGATACCCTCTATTTGTGTCCGTCGCAATTCCTGGCGCTGCCTGCCCAAGCCGTGTGTCTGAGCATGTACGCCCTCGACAAATTCGAGGAGCATCCGCATGCGCTGCCAGTGCTGGCCAAGGAGCTGGCCGGGCACAGTGTCGTCACCCGTATCATCACCAGCGAGTCGCAGTTCCACAGTTTGGGCGGACTAGCGCAGGGCGTCTTACTGCCGCAGGAGGAGCCAGCTGAAGAGAATGGATGCGCCCGTCCAGGCGTGCGGAAAGCCTGCATCATTGGCACCTTCTATGACACCTCCACGGCCGAGGACATACACCTAAACGACCTGGTGGCCAATCAGATAATTCGCCAAACGCCCGCACCGATGCTGAAGCTCGAACAGAAATCTAACCACGTTGTCGTGTCGCACGTCAACGATGTCGGCGATCTGATGGTGCAGCTGCCCAACGAAGACCTCAAATTTGTGCAGCGCAGCATTGCCAGGATCATGAGTGACAGCAGCGAGCAGCACCGAGTGCGCTATTCGGACCTGTTGCACGACCAGCTCGTGTGCGTCTGCGACGAGGCTGGAGATGGAGTTAAGCAGTGGTTTCGCGGCATGCTCACTGCCAAGCCCAAGAGTCCCGAGGAGGAGGTATTCGATGTGTATTACGTGGACGATGGCCGGCTGCGCAAGACCCACATCTCCAACATCTATCGCCTGGAGGCCAACAATCTCGCGCTTGCCTCGTACCCAGCTCAAGCGCTGCGCGTTCGCCTGCACGATGTGCCGCCCATCGATAACCAGATGGTGGGGCGGCTCCGTGGCCTGCTGTCACCGCAGACACAAGTCCTGGTAGGTGCCCGAAAAGGAAAACTTTCGGTTCAGCCATGTCATCCATTTTTGTTTATCTCTAGCTCAAGGTAATGGAGGGCGCCAACGACAAGCTGCCGATGGTCACCATTCATGCACGCGGTCAGGATAGTTTGTATTTGTGCCTGAATAGTGCGATTCGCGTGGAGTACGAGGTGCAGAGGTAAGTTGTTGACAACGCTTGCTCTACTCATACATCTCACTCATACACACACACAACGACAGCACATGCACACAATCACACACACATGTACACGCACACGCACTCGAAACTTAAATGTACAAACTTCTTTTGCTCTTCTGTGGTTTAATGATAGTTTCTAATTAGTGCTTTCAATAAACTGGAACTGACATGAAACTATCGCTACAAAATTATCTCAACATTAACGACTCCTCCAACTCACAGCATCCCGTAAGCTAACCCTCGTTCGTTCGCTCACCAAGTGCTTAGTTCTAAGAATCATTATTCATCATTGTACATAATTATAAAAATGGGCAACAGAAATACATACATCGGTTGTGTAATAATTACTGTATTGCCAAAAAGCCAACAAAAAAAAAAAACAGACTTTTTCATATGATATACTGTGTGCCTTGCCCTTTGACCCTGCACTCCTGTCCACCACCCATTTGTAACTTCCCTTCGCCTCCGCTCCCTCTGCCCACGTCTCTAGTACGACACGGCTGGAACCGTTCGATGACGGCGGCCTGCACTTTAGTCCTAGCGGACAGCTGATCCGTCGCAGCAGCTTCAGTTCCACTGTGTCCAGCCACAGCAGCTGCAGCGACCAGCCAACAGTAGTTGGCGTCGCCTCTCCCCCAACAACGCCCAGCAAGGTGAAAACTGCACAGTTGCCCCTGCTTAAAGAGTACGAGGCCATTCCCGCCTTGGGTGCCTATTTTGAGGTGCGTGTGGCGCTCTCCGTCAATCCCGGTCACTTTGCGGTAAGCGAGGAACTCACATTGCCATGGATATATTTACTTAGTCCAAGCTAATCTCAGGTGCAACCTTACAAGTGCTACAATCAGCTGCAGCGTCTGATGAAAGCTCTGCAGGCGCATTGCAAAAGCCCGTCAGCACAAAGCGTGGAGCCCGCGCAGCTGACCATTGGACAGGCTTATGTCACGGCAGACAGCGATGGTGTTTATCATCGGTAAGGGTGTTAACAGACTTTTAGCCGGGCAAACGTTAATCTGATCTCTTTCTATTTTACAGCGTAAATATTCGCAAGATTTACGACGAAATGATTCAGGTGCGGTACGTGGATGCAGGCGACGATGGTGTTGTACGCTGCGATCAGCTGCTGCAGCTAACGCCCGAGTTTCGCGAACTGCCCATGATGGCCCTACCGGCACAGCTCCATGGTGAGACGACACTCAAGCGATCTATGGAATACAGCTTAATACTTCAGCGTTTTTCCGTGCAGGCATTCAACTGGCGGGCATCGATTGGACGCAGGAGAATTGCGTGCGCTTTCGCAAGCTGACGCTCGGCCAGAAATTCATTGGGATTGTGAGGCGTGTGGACAGACTGAAGGATGAGAGACGCGCGCTCAGCTTGGAGCTGATTGATACCTCAACGCCTCAGGACATCAAAGTGCACGAGACTCTGATAGCCGAGAAACATGCGCTACCTGCGCCATAACCTAACGATCTTCCTTGATGGGATTACTAATTTTACGACTCATTTGTTTTGTTTACGTTTATATGTTTAAATTATGTGACCTACAGCTAATACACACATACATATACATACATATATATATATATATATATATATATATATATATATATATATATATCTATTTATGAGCCGACATTCCACGTCTAGTACCTAAGATATCTCTATTACTATGTTAATATGTTGTATTCAAGCAAAGCGCAACAATAAATTATGATTTTTGCTACCGAGAGAATGGATGCACTTGGTTGGCCGACTTAATGTTGGTCTTCACTGCCGATGGGGCCTTGCCCAGTTGCTGCACGTTGCCGGGACTCATGGATGGTCCACCAATGGGCGGAGTGGGTCCACGAATTGATGGCGGCACCATCATGCCGGGGCCAGGTCCTGGCCCGTAGTTCGGTTTGAACTGCAGTCCCTTGCCCATGCCAACTGTCGCCACCAGTAGCTGTGTGTCCGCCATGCTGCTCGTCTGTTGAATGCCCGTCCGTGAGCTGGACTCGATCTCCCATTCCTCACGTGCCTTGCTCACCATGTCCAGCACGTGCGAGACGACTTTGTTGTACTGCGTGACCTGCTTCATTGCCGCATCGTTTGTTAGATTTGCCGCCTTCTGTTCGTTCTGCTGCATCTTCTGCTCCGTAATGGGATCGGGTCGTGTGCGCAAATAGTCGGGCACAATGTCGTGCGAAAAAACCGGCACACGACCCTCTGTGATATTGACCAGCGTTTCGTCTCGGTCCATGGAGACGAGTAGTGGTAGCACTGTGCGGTTTCGTAACGGTGGACACTGCTCCTTGGCCAAGATCTTGGTCAGACCCGTCAAATGGCTGGAAATTATGGCGAAATTATCCAGGAACGTTGGCCAGTTGATGTCCATGTACTCCATTTCCAGTTTCTGTATCATGGAGAGCACTGCCAACTTAAGATCGTTTAGACGCTGGACCACTGCATCCAGCGTCATTTCAAAGTGTTTTTCTTCGCGCTGCATTTTTTCCTTTTTTTTTAATATTTAAATTTTCTTTTTTAAAAGCAGCTACAACCAATTTTAATGCGATTCACAGCTGTCTTTAGGTTTTTTGATAGGTTGTCGATACATCGATATTAAAATACCAAATTTACGATTAGTGTATTTGTTAGGGATATCGATAGTTTTAGTTAATGCATTTTTGTGGCTTATCGGTCGCCAGCAAGTATTGAATCATGTCAGATATTTAAATTATATGTTCTTATAAGAACAATGGTTGGTAAAACGTTATTAAGTTTAGTTTTAGTCTATTGCTATTGCTATTAAATTTATAAATTTGGAAAGCCCTTGTGCACTGCAGCAAAACGACAACAAAAAAATGTTCTTTTGTGTTAAGACATCTATATTTCATGTTTTTATCACTAAATTCTAATTCGTATACATATACAAACATATGTCCTGTATTGAATTAATTTTATTGGGTAAAAACTAATCTTTGACAATTATAAATGATAGGTTATATTTTTGAATAGAACGACTCATGTACTACCATTGCCGATTGAATATCCTTCAACGATTGACATCCAATTAAGGCCATAGTGATTTCGAAATCTTTTCTCAAGACACCCAGCAATTGCTCGACGCCGCGCTGTCCATTATAGGCCAGGCCATAGACTGCCGGTCGGCCGATGAACACAGTTTTGGCTCCCAGCGCCAGAGCTTTGAAAATATCATTTCCCTGCATAACGCCGCCATCGAGCATTACGACAAGATCGTTGCCCACAGCCTTTACCACCTCGGGCAGAGCTTCAATCGAGGCAGGCACGGTGTCAATTTGGCGGGCGCCGTGATTGGAGACGATGACGCCAGCGCAGCCGAATTCGCGCGCCAAAACGGCATCCTCTGCGGTTAGTATACCCTTGGCAATGATCGGCAGATGGGTCAGCTGCTTTAGCCAACTAATGTCCTTCCAGGTGATGCTGGGATCGAATTGGCTGACCACATACTCGTTGATGCCAGAGCCACCCATGGTGACCACCCCGTTGGCCTGTTCGCCCTGGAAGTTTGCCAGGCTCAAGTGCGGAGGCAAACTAAACTTGTTGCGCACATCGGAACGTCGGTGGCCAAAGATGGGCGCATCAACGGTTAAGACAAGCGCCTTGAAGTTGGCCTTTTCGGCACGTCGAACGAGCTTTTCGGTGAGCGAACTGCAAACGAGAGATTCTTTATCTGACCTTACACTTGCAGTGCGGAGATGCCACCTACCGGTCTTTGTAGATATAGAGCTGAAACCACTTGTGAGTGTCGGGGGCACCAGCCGACAAGTCCTCCAGCGATGTGGTGGAAAGTGTGCTCAAAATGAAGATGGAACCGGCTAGGCCCGCGGCCCGTGCATTACCGATCTCACCATCCGGATGCGCCATCTTCTGCATTGCGGTAGGGGCGATGCCCAGCGGCCACTTTTGCTGCACTCCAAAGATCTCGCAACTGATATCTAGCTTTGAGACATCTCGCAGGCAGCGCGGACGCAGACGCAACCTACACTCAGAGAAGAAAGCAACGATTGTCAGTCGTCATCATGAATTGGTAAGTCAATCAGACAGTCAGTCATTCTTGCAGTCAGTTAATCATTCAGACACTCAGTCAATCGATCAGTCAGCGAGTTATTCTGTGAATCAGACAGGCAATCAATCAGTCAGACAGTCAGTCAGTCAATCACTCAATCACTTAGTCAATCAAGCAGTCAATCATTAAGTCAGTCAGTCAAGGTCAAGGACAATCAAAATCCCTCCACTTAACTTGAGATCAAATTTCTTATTTTAAGAACGTTTGAATCACATATTTCCTGAATATATGACTTAAATACAGAACTTTACCTAACGAACGTTGTAGGCTTTCTGAGAAGATTTCACGCCTTAATAGCGACAGTTCTTGTTATGACTATTTTGTACTTAATTCAAGAACTTTATTCTATTTATGCAACATTAATAGTCGACAATTAAGCCAAAAATTAGAAATATTAAATACAATACAAATTAAATAATTTGATCTTTTAGAAACAAAACGATACGAAATATATTCCGAAAATGTACACATATATAATTGAGCTTCTTCTGACTGTACAGGAATAATCAAAAGCTGAAGACTGTCAATATTCTGGGCAAACAAACCTTTTAAAAGCCTCGCGGTTTAGTCCGAGCGTGAACTGCTCTCCTGCTCCGCTTTTGTAATAGTCCAAGGCACTCTTCTCCAGCTGGCTTTTTGCCTTTTCCTCAAAGTCCTCTACACAAACCAGCTCCATGGCGCCGAGCTACTTATGTAACAATTGAACACGGTATCAGAAATTCGCTGTCGACAATGCCCGCTTGCACTTTCTAGACTGAATCTTAATGCTCCCTAGATTAAGTGTTCGCATCAACGGCTGTTATATATGTTTATTAACAGACGGCGTGATAATCGTCTCGGAGCAGCATCTGATAACTGAAACTTAGAATAAACACACACACTCCGGCGGGCACAGATCACTGAAATGCGCAGAAGTATGAAATAAAAAACAATTGGCAGACAGACCTATCTTAGTCTACAAGGGGTCCACTGATAAGCCAGGCACATGTACATAATACACAAATTATTTGGCATTCGGGCATAGTTCGTGTTCACTTGTGTTATGGATTAAGAATTAAGGTTTTTGCCAAGGTTAAACAGATGAAATTAAATCGCTATTTACGTAGCTGGCACATACTGTGAGCTTTACTTATTTTAAGATATTGCTATAATTAAAACTAAAATTTTAAAATATTAGATCTTGTATTTTTTTCATTTTTAATTATTAATTTTTTTTAAATTATTAAGCAATAATATTTTTTGTATTATAAAAAGTTTGTCTTAGTTTTTTCTTTGAATATTTGTATTTATTTATCTGCATAAATTCGTAATTGGGTAATCTGCACCTCTGTTTAAATGTATTTAAAAAAAGACAACCATTGAATATAGAAACTTTCGAAATGGATGGCTTTTTTGATCAGCATTACCAATCATTATAAAAGGTCTCTGGTTCAAAACTACGATCAATCCTTTTATGAATTATAAAAAAAATCAACATATAACAACTTAGTCAAAAAATAATAAATAAACATTTGTGGCAGTCAAATTAAACGCTATAGGTTTCCTTTAGGTTCCTAAAATATTCCAGATCAGTTTGACTGATTGAAGGCACAAATTTGTTAAAGGATGTCGTAAAGTCCTCTGTCTCAACGATGATGCTTTCAGCATTTAGCTCTTTGGCCGAAAGGCCACAACTCAAATGCTTGTTTATCGTTCGTCTAACTGCTGAGAGCCAAGCATTGGAGCAGATCGAGTACAAGTCAGCACCGCTCATTTCGCTCTTCAGACGCTCGGCAATCTGTGTCAAATCCACGTCGCTGGCCAGGATGAAGCGCTGAGTCTGTGCGCGTAGAACAGCCGCCTTGTCATCGGCCGTGGAACATGGGCCCACATAGAAGAGTTTATCGAAGCGGCCGGGTCGCAGCAGGGCGGGGTCAATTAGATCCGGGCGATTCGTGGCGGCGAGTATGAAAATGGGCTTTGTGGCGTCTCCATTTGACATGCCGTCCATCTCAGCCAGCAGCTGCGATACTACGCGATCCATGACACCGCCGGAGTCACCAGCAACGCCGCGATTGGGTGCCAGCGAGTCCAGCTCGTCCAAAAACAGGACGCAGGGCGCAGCTGAGCGGGCGCGCGTAAATACTTCACGCACATTCTGCTCGCTCTGACCCACGTACATGTTGAGTAGCTCGGGGCCCTGAACGGAAAGAAAACTTAGGTTGCATTCGGTGGCCACCGCCTTGGCGACCAGAGTCTTGCCGGTGCCAGGTGGTCCGTAGAGCAGAATGCCAGAACGGCGTAAATTTTTGCCCATGAGATGGACGTGCTTCAGCGGCAGTCCAATGCTGCTTTGGATTTCATCCTTTAGCTTATATAGACCACCAATATCGGACCAGTACACCTTGGGCACTTTTGGGGCGCCCAAGCTGTCGGCAAACGATGTCTGCATTTCAGTTAGATTTTTGGCGAAGTGCTCAAGCGTCAAATGATTTGAACCATGCGATTGGCGACGCTTCTGTCGAACGGCATTATCGTAGAGCAGCTGCAAATCCCCCAACATAAATCCCTGCGATTTGGAGGCAACCTCGTGCAACACACTCCTCGTCACTTGCCACTGCGGGGAGAGCCTGTTCATATAGTGGGATTGCATGTGGAGCGGAAAAAGCGGCAGCTGGGCAAGTGCCTTTTGGTTGTAAATGGCGTCGTTAAAAGATTCACGCACGTGCATCCACTTCAGCAGCTCGAAACGCTCCGCTTGATTGGGTGCCTCAATACTTATGATCTCCAAGAAGAGGCTCTGAATCATCGGCTTAAGATGCTTGTCGCTGGTGAGCGCTACAACAACAACGGGATACTTGCGGTCGCGGGTAAATAGTTCCTGGATCTGTACATGAAAGGCGGACAGCAGTCGAAGGTCTTCGTTTCCCTCGTTGTCGATGCCGAATATCTAAAGTAAAAATATGTATATATTATATAAAATGCATCATATGTGGTATACCGATTAGAGTTTACCTCAAAGTTGTGGAAACAGATTAGCAGCGGTTCGCTAACCTGACTCTTCGCAAAGACCGCCTTTAGTTTCATTTCCGTGTGCGACGGAACTTGTGATACAATTTCCGCACAGTCTGCTCCGTAGAGGTGCATGCCCAGTTCTTGTGCTACGGCATTGATAAGCTTTGTCTTGCCGGAACCGCGCTCACCCTGCAGCAGGAACAATGGATAGATGTGCTTCGATGATAAGCAAGGCGAGCGTTTTGGCAAAAATGCATCCACCGAAGAACGCAGCATTTTATAAGGTTTTCTCAAGCCACTTGGATAGTTGTCTGCAATGGCACAGCTGTCGAGGCATTGGCGGGGCAGAAAGCAATGCGCATGTGGCACCTGCACCAGGTTGCTGAAGTTTTTTGCCACGACTGCCTGCAGCTCAAACTCGCTCCCCTTTGCCTCAAGCGTCACACAGCGGAAGTAGACCTCACGCAGATAGGCAAAGATGAGGTAGTAATGGGCATAGGCGGCCGTGCCCACCAATTGGGCGTTCACTTCAATACGATAAATGTGGCCACGGTGCAGCATACGCGGCGTATTGAAATAGTTGCTCAGGATTAGCTCAGACACCTCTGGTGGTAGCTCGTGCGGATTGTTGAGCAGGTAAACGTGCGCTTTCGTTGCGACCGTTGGTATGGTTTGTTCGTCGCTGAAGGCCTCCAGCTGAACCCAGCAGTTGTTCCGCTTGTTGCTGCTCTTGCCGAAGCGATCCAGTAGGTTGCCATAGAAGTTTTCCTATTACCGTATAAAAATATAAATAGATTAACTTCATTTCTATGCAATTGTATTTAATGGAATTACCTGCACATATAGGCAGTTGCTTTGGCACTGTGCATTTTCTACAGGCAATATCTGGGCAACTATAGTGTATGGCGTGTCCCGCAGCATTTGCTTGATGACCACTTCAGAGCTATCCCAGGAGCGAACGGAACTAGTGTCACCAGTGGCTGTGCTGGGTTTGGCTTTGCCACGTACAATCAAATTGACAAAATTCACATCATCCGATTCGGCGTACGCGTTGTACACATCCCTGCTGGCAAATATCACATGCTCGGACTTGATCAGTTCGTTCTTGATCAGCAACTCGTATAGCCGATTGGGCAGGGGCGTCAGAAGAAACTTGCCCCTGTAGTATTTGGCGTAACGCCAATAAACCGCATATATTAGATATCCGGGGTAGAAGAACCACGGCCACTTGGGCACCAGCAGCTGCACAACAGAATTATAGGCCTCGACCAGCTCCAACACGCGTCCTGTGTAACTGTATCTGGGTTGGATATCGCCATCGCCATCGCCAGCTGCATCGCTGTCAATGGATTTGGATGCCTTAGCGACAACTTTTTTCTGTGAAGGTCAATGGTTGTCATAAAGATATAGTATATTCTAAAAGAAACGTGCAAGCACATATATACAGAAATACATAGACATGTATACATATGCATAAGCAGGACTTGGCTTTTATAAACCTACCGCAACAAAATCAACACCACTCATGATTGTGCCTAGACATACAATACAAAGGTTACTTTGGGACAGGCAAAGTCTAAATACAGGGGATTGGATCACAGTTACAACATATACGCACAAAGTTATTCTGAAAAAAGCTGTTAATAATAAAGTAAGCAATTATTTTCACACAACTCTTTAATTTAGAATATTAATAGGATATGGTTACGTACCTTCTTAACAATAATTCGTTTCCTCATGACTTTACGCTGATTGCTGTTTTAAATACTTTGAATTGCTAAAAGCTGCACGTCGAAATTATACAAGGAAGTTCTCTCGAATACTATGTTCTTATAAAGCATTAAATTCCTCAAGAATTCTTAATATTATGTACGAGATATAAATATTCCTCGCTGTTGAATTTGTTCAGTGTTAAGTAATGCGTATTGACAGACCTTATTTTGTGTAGATAAAGTAAAATACTCAAAAAATACCAAATCTGAGCGTTGCCCAATGTTTTACAAATATCGAAATTAAATTCAATTTAAATTATTATTATATTATGTCATGTGTATGTTTAACCCTGACAGGTTTAATTTCGTGATTCTATCAACCGAATTGTAAGCGCATTATCGTACCAGAATCTATAGCCACAAAATCTTTCTTGTAATCATATGTTCTTCAAATATTAACAACTTGGGCCATTCTCTGTGAATATATACATGCATATTTTTAGTTCTTGCTAAATTTATTTATTGGGTAATCTAACAAGTTGCATTAAAAGTGGCGCCACCTAGATTCATTACTTCGATAATGACTAAACGAATAAAATACAAAAATGCAAATATCTTAAAATTTTAAGATATTTACTAATAACGAATTTCATGATTTAATAGCGATATTTTTGTCTTTGCCATTCTATGTGAAAGGATATATTTTTGTTGGTAAAACAGTACTATATATGTATGTTACTCACAGAGTGCAGAGTATCGACAGATATATTATCTATATATATACGAAGATATATATATTTATATATATGATTGGAAATCAACTTGATCTGCGTATAGTACACGAACTTAAAAAGTCAAAGTTTAGCTTTCTAGCTTCAGTAGTGTGCGAAATCGACGGACAGGTGGATAGACAGACGGGTCTTGCTGGGCGGATGGCTAGATCGACTCGGCTATTTATGGGGTTGGAGATGACTCCTTTCGCCTGTTCTGATATTTGCACAAAACCATTGAGTAAACCAGATTTACCCATTTTGAATGGGCTTAGGGTATAACAAGTAAGAACGTACGTAAGTAAGTACTCGTTCACAATACACAGTAGTTATTATTGTTATTTTTGAAAAATATAGAATTCTTATATTTTCAATAGAAAAGAAAATAAAAGGAAAAACACAACGTTAGCCACAGAAAAAAAAAGATACAGAATGAAAAAGTTTAACAAAAGAGTAAGTGAATTTATATAAAATGTGTTCAAAGTTATAAGAAAAAAGTTTTGGACGACGCCAACAACACGCGGTGTTCCCAAGCGGTCCCCCATCTAAGTACTAACCACGCCCGACGCTGCTTAATTTCGGTGATCGGACGAGAACCGATGTATTCAGCGTGGTATGGTCGTTGGCGAAAGTCGAGTGCTTAAGGAACAGCCTTAAAGCTGTAATCATAGAATATGGAACAGTGAATTTTTGCGGAATTTGGCATATTATTGATATGCTTTAGGGGGGTGCATTGTTTGAAGTCTGACATTAATTTGGCCAGGGGGCAATTTCTTTGAAAATAATAATAATAAAATAACGGACGACGATAAGTTCAAAATAAGAATAGACGCAAATTGGAATATAGCAAAAGAAAATAAAAGGGAAAACACAACGTTAGCCACATAAAAATAAGATACAGAATGAAATGAAAAGACACTTCAGCCAAATCTTACCCGCCCCATAGTTCAACCACTACCCACGACGACACCATTAACCATGGACTTGGAGAATATCCAGAAAATGATACAAACTATGTTAAAAGCCTTTTATGTCGCTTGTTCAAGTTATTAAAAATCTAATAAAGACTTTATGAATAAAAAAAAAAATAAAAAATAACAGAATAAAAAAGTTTAACAAAAGAGTAAGTGAATTTATATAAAATGTGTTCAAAGTTATAAGAAAAAAGTTTTGGACGACGCCAACAACACGCGGTGTTCCCAAGCGGTCCCCCATCTAAGTACTAACCACGCCCGACGCTGCTTAATTTCGGTGATCGGACGAGAACCGATGTATTCAGCGTGGTATGGTCGTTGGCGAAAGTCGAGTGCTTAAGGAACAGCCTTAAAGCTGTAATCATAGAATATGGAACAGTGAATTTTTACGGAATTTGGCATATTATTGATATGCTTTAGGGGGGTGCATTGTTTGAAGTCTGACATTAATTTGGCCAGGAGGCAATTTCTTTGAAAATAATAATAATAAAATAACGGACGACGATAAGTTCAAAACAAGAATAGACGCAAATTGGAATATAGCAAAAGAAAATAAAAGGGAAAACACAACATTAGCCACATAAAAATAAGATACAGAATGAAATGAAAAGACACTTCAGCCAAATCTTACCCGCCCCATAGTTCAACCACTACCCACGACGACACCATTAACCATGGACTTGGAGAATATCCAGAAAATGATACAAACTATGTTAAAAGCCTTTTATGTCGCTTGTTCAAGTTATTAAAAATCTAATAAAGACTTTATGAATAAAAAAAAAATAAAAAAAACAGAATAAAAGAGTTTAACAAAAGAGTAAGTGAATTTATATAAAATGTGTTCAAAGTTATAAGAAAAAAGTTTTGGACGACGCCAACAACACGCGGTGTTCCCAAGCGGTCCCCCATCTAAGTACTAACCACGCCCGACGCTGCTTAATTTCGGTGATCGGACGAGAACCGATGTATTCAGCGTGGTATGGTCGTTGGCGAAAGTCGAGTGCTTAAGGAACAGCCTTAAAGCTGTAATCATAGAATATGGAACAGTGAATTTTTACGGAATTTCGAATTTGGCATATTATTGATATGCTTTAGGGGGTGCATTGTCTGAAGTCTGACATCAATTTAGCCAAGAGACCATTTCTTTGAAAATAATAATAATAAAATAACGGACGACGATAAGTTTAAAACAAGAATAGACGCAAATTGAAATATAGCAAAAGAAAAAAAAGGAAAAACACAACGTTAGCCACAGAAAAAATAAGATACAGAATGAAAAATTTTAACAAAAGAGTAACTGAATTTATATATAATGTGTTCAAAATTATAAGAAAAAAGTTTTGGACGACGCCAACAACACGCGGTGTTCCCAAGCGGTCCCCCATCTAAGTACTAACCACGCCCGACGCTGCTTAATTTCGGTGATCGGACGAGAACCGATGTATTCAGCGTGGTATGGTCGTTGGCGAAAGTCGAGTGCTTAAGGAACAGCCTTAAAGCTGTAATCATAGAATATGGAACAGTGAATTTTTGCGGAATTTGGCATATTATTGATATGCTTTAGGGGGGTGCATTGTTTGAAGTCTGACATTAATTTGGCCAGGGGGCAATTTCTTTGAAAATAATAATAATAAAATAACGGACGACGATAAGTTCAAAATAAGAATAGACGCAAATTGGAATATAGCAAAAGAAAATAAAAGGGAAAACACAACGTTAGCCACATAAAAATAAGATACAGAATGAAATGAAAAGACACTTCAGCCAAATCTTACCCGCCCCATAGTTCAACCACTACCCACGACGACACCATTAACCATGGACTTGGAGAATATCCAGAAAATGATACAAACTATGTTAAAAGCCTTTTATGTCGCTTGTTCAAGTTATTAAAAATCTAATAAAGACTTTATGAATAAAAAAAAAAATAAAAAATAACAGAATAAAAAAGTTTAACAAAAGAGTAAGTGAATTTATATAAAATGTGTTCAAAGTTATAAGAAAAAAGTTTTGGACGACGCCAACAACACGCGGTGTTCCCAAGCGGTCCCCCATCTAAGTACTAACCACGCCCGACGCTGCTTAATTTCGGTGATCGGACGAGAACCGATGTATTCAGCGTGGTATGGTCGTTGGCGAAAGTCGAGTGCTTAAGGAACAGCCTTAAAGCTGTAATCATAGAATATGGAACAGTGAATTTTT
>JAWNPQ010000318.1:0-116808 GCA_035047465.1 Drosophila sordidula
GAGACGAAGAAGAGAGAGACAGAGGAGAGAGAGGACATAGAGAGGGAGAGAAAGGACATGGAGAGGAGACAGAGGAGAGAGAGGACATAGAGAGGGAGACAGAGGAGATGGAGAGGAGAGAGAGGACATAGAGAGGAGACAGAGGAGATGGAGAGAGATGGGGAGAGAAAGAGACAGAGGAGGGAGAGGACATAGAGAGGGAGAGAAAGGACATTGAGAGGAGACAGAGGAGAGAGAGGACATAGAGAGGAGACAGAGGAGATGGAGAGGAGACGAGAGGACATAGAGAGGAGACAGAGGAGATGGGGAGGAGACAGAGGACATAGAGAGGAGACAGAGGAGATGGAGAGGAGACAGAGGAGATAGAGAAGAGACGGAGGAGGGAGAGGACATAAAGAGGAGAGAAAGGACATTGAGAGGAGACAGACGAGACAGAGGACTTAGAGAGGAGACAGAGGAGGGAGAGGACATAGAGAGAAGACAGGGGAGATGGAGAGGAGACAGAGGAAAGAGAGGACATAGAAGGGAGACAGAGGAGAAAGAGAAGAGACGGAGGAGGGTGAGGACATAGAGAGGAGAGAAAGGACATTGAGAGGAGACAGAGGAATTAGAGAGGAGACAGAGGAGAGAGAGGACATAGAGAGTAGACAAAGGAGATAGAGAGGAGTCAGGGGAGAGAGAGGACATAGAGAGGAGACAGAGGAGATGGAGAGGAGACAGAGGAGAGAGAGGACATAGAGAGGAGACAGATGCGAAAGAGAAGAGACGGAGGAGGGAGAGGACATAGAGAGAAGACAGAGGAGATGGAGAGGAGACAGAGGAAAGAGAGGACATAGAGGGAGACAGAGGAGAAAGAGAAGAGACGGAGGAGGGAGAGGACATAGAGAGGAGAGAATGGACATTGACAGGAGACAGAGGAATTAGAGATGAGACAGAGCAGAGAGAGGACATAGAGAGGAGACAGAGGAGATAGAGAGGAGTCAGAGGAGAGAGAGGACATAGAGAGGAGACAGAGGAGATGGAGAGAGAGGACATAGAGAGGAGACAGAGGAGATGGAGAGGAGACAGAGGAGAGAGAGGACATAGAGAGGAGACAAAGGAATTAGAGAGGAGACAGAGGAGAGAGAGGACATATCGAGGAGACAAAGGATATAGAGAGGAGACAGAGAAGAGAGAGGACATAGAGAGGAGACAAAGGAGATGTAGAGGAGACAGAGGAAAGAGAGGACATAGAGAGGAGACAGAGGAGATAGAGAAGAGACGGAGGAGGGAGAGGACATAGAGAGGAGAGAAAGGACATTGACCGAGGAGACAGAGGAGATTGAGAGGAGACAGAGGACTTAGAGAGGAGACAGAGGAGAGAGAGGACATAGAGAGAAGACAAAGGAGATAGAGAGGAGACAGAGGAGAGAGAGGACATAGAGAGGAGACAAAGGAGACCGAAGAGATTGAGAGGAGACAGAGGACTTAGAGAGAAGACAGAGGAGATGGAGAGGACATAGAGAGGAGACAAAGGAGATAGAGAGGAGACAGAGGAGAGAGAGGACATAGAGAGGAGACAGAGGAGATGGAGAGGAGACAGAGGAGAGAGAGGACATAGAGAGGAGACAGAGGAGATGGGGGAGACAGAGGAGATAGAGAGGAGACAGAGGAGAGAGAGGACATAGAGAGGAGACAGAGGAGATGGAGGGAGACAGAGGAGATAGAGAAGAGACGGAGGACGGAGAAGACATAGAGAGGAGAGAAAGGACATTGAGAGGAGACAGAGGACTTAGAGAGGAGACAGAGGAGAGAGAGGACATAGAGAGGAGACAGAGGAGATGGAGAGGAGACAGAGGAAAGAGAGGACATAGAAAGGAGACAGAGGAGAAAGAGAAGAGACGGAGGAGAGAGAGGACATAGAGAGGAGACAGAGGAGATAGAGAGGAGACAGAGGAGAGAGAGGACATAGAGAGGAGACAAAGGAGACCGAGGAGATTGAGAGGAGACAGAGGAATTAGAGAGGAGACAGAGGAGAGAGAGGACATAGAGAGGAGACAGAGGAGATGGAGAGGAGACAGAGGAAAGGGAGGACATAGAGAGGAGACAGAGGAGAAAGAGAAGAGACGGAGGAGGGAGAGGACATAGAGAGGAGAGAAAGGACATTGAGAGGAGACAGAGGAATTAGAGAGGAGACAGAGGAAAGAGAGGACATAGAGAGGAGACAAAGGAGATAGAGAGGAGACAGTGGAGAGAGAGGACATAGAGAGGGGACAGAGGAGATGGAGAGGAGACAGAGGAGAGAGAGGACATAGAGAGGAGACAGAGGAGATGGGGGGAGACAGAGGAGATAGAGAAGAGACGGAGGACGGAGAGGACATAGAGAGGAGAGAAAGGACATTGAGAGGAGACAGAGGACTTAGAGAGGAGACAGAGGAGGGAGAGCACATAGAGAGAAGACAGAGGAGATGGAGAGGAGACAGAGGAAAGAGAGGACATAGAAAGGAGACAGAGGAGAAAGAGAAGAGACGGAGGAGGGAGAGGACATACAGAGGAGACAAAGGAGATAGAGAGGAGACAGAGGAGAGAGAGGACATAGAGAGGAGACAAAGGAGACCGAGGAGATTGAGAGGAGACAGAGGAATTAGAGAGGAGACAGAGGAGAGAGAGGACATAGAGAGGAGACAGAGGAGATTGAGAGGAGACAGAGGAGAGAGAGGACATTGAGAGGAGACAGAGGAATTAGAGAGGAGACAGAGCAGAGAGAGGACATAGAGAAGAGACAAAGGAGATGGAGAGGAGACAGAGGACATAGAGAGGGAGACAGAGGAGATAGAGAGGAGACAGAGGAGATAGAGAAGAGACAGAGGAGAGAGAGGACATAGAGAGGAGACAGCGGAGATGGAGAGGAGACAGAGGAGAGAGAGGACATAGAGAGGAGACAGAGGAGATGGGGAGGAGACAGAGGACATAGAGAGGAGACAGAGGAGATAGAGAGGAGACAGAGGAGAGAGAGGACATAGAGAGGAGACAGAGGAGATGGAGAGGAGACAGAGGAAAGAGAGGACATAGAGAGGAGACAGAGGAGATGGAGAGGAGACAGAGGAGAGAGAGGACATAGAGAGGAGACAGAGGAGATAGAGAGGAGACAGAGGAAAGAGAGGACATAGAGAGGAGACAGAGGAGATAGAGAAGAGACGGAGGAGGGAGAGGACATAGAGAGGAGAGAAAGGACATTGAGAGGAGACAGAGGAGAGAGAGGACATAGAGAGGAGACAGAGGAGATGGAGAGGAGAGAGAGGACATAGAGAGGAGACAGAGGAGATGGGGAGGAGACAGAGGACATAGAGAGGAGACAGAGGAGATGGAGAGGAGACAGAGGAGATAGAGAAGAGACGGAGGAGGCAGAGGACATAAAGAGGAGAGAAAGGACATTGAGAGGAGACAGAGGACTTAGAGAGGAGACAGAGGAGAGAGAGGACATAGAGAGCAGACAGAGGAGATGGAGAGGAGACAGAGGAAAGAGAGGGACATAGAAGGGAGACAGAGGAGAAAGAGAAGAGACGGAGGAGGGTGAGGACATAGAGAGGAGAGAAAGGAGATATAGAGGAGACAGAGGAGAGAGAGAGGATGTAGAGAGGAGACAAAGGAGACTGAGGAGATTGAGAGAGACAGAGGAATTAGAGACGGAGACAGAGGAGAGAGAGGACATAGAGAGGAGACAAAGGAGATAGAGAGGAGACAGGGGAGTGAGAGGACATAGAGAGGAGACAGAGGAGATGGAGAGGAGACAGAGGAGAGAGAGGACATAGAGAGGAGACAGAGGAGATAGAGAGGAGACAGAGGAGAGAGAGGAGAGAGAGGACATAGAGAGGAGACAAAGGAGATAGAGAGGAGACAGAGGAATTAGAGAGGAGACAGAGCAGAGAGAGGACATAGAGAGGAGACAAAGGAGATAGAGAGGAGACAGAGGAGATAGAGAGGAGACAGAGGAGAGAGAGGACATAGAGAGGAGACAGAGGAGATGGAGAGGAGACAGAGGAAAGGGAGGACATAAAGAGGGAGACAGAGGGAGAAAGAGAAAGAGACGGAGGAGGGAGAGGACATAGAGAGGAGAGAAAGGACATTGAGAGGAGACAGAGGAATTAGAGAGGAGACAGAGGAAAGAGAGGACATAGAGAGGAGACAGAGGAGATGGAGAGGAGACAGAGGAGAGAGAGGACATAGAGAGGAGACAGAGGAGATAGAGAGGAGACAGAGGAAAGAGAGGACATAGAGAGGAGACAGAGGAGATAGAGAAGAGACGGAGGAGAGAGAGGACATAGAGAGGAGAGAAAGGACATTGAGAGGAGACAGAGCAGAGAGAGGACATAGAGAGGAGACAGAGGAGATGGAGAGGAGAGAGAGGACATAGAGAGGAGACAGAGGAGATGGAGAGGAGACAGAGGACATAGAGAGGAGACAGAGGAGATAGAGAGGAGACAGAGGAGATAGAGAAGAGACGGAGGAGGGAGAGGACATAGAGAGGAGAGAAAGGACATTGAGAGGAGACAGAGGACTTAGAGAGGAGACAGAGGAGAGAGAGGACATAGAGAGAAGACAGAGGAGATGGAGAGGAGACAGAGGAAAGAGAGGACATAGAAGGGAGACAGAGGGAGAAAGAGAAGAGACGGAGGAGGGTGAGGACATAGAGAGGGAGAGAAAGGAGATAGAGAGGGAGACAGAGGAGAGAGAGGACATAGAGAGGAGACAAAGGAGACTGAGGAGATTGAGAGAGACAGAGGAATTAGAGAGGAGACAGAGGAGAGAGAGGACATAGAGAGGAGACAAAGGAGATAGAGAGGAGACAGAGGAGAGAGAGGACATAGAGAGGAGACAGAGGAGATGGAGAGGAGACAGAGGAGAGAGAGGACATTGAGAGGAGACAGAGGAATTAGAGAGGAGACAGAGGAGAGAGAGGACATAGAGAGGAGACAAAGGAGATAGAGAGGAGACAGAGGAATTAGAGAGGAGACAGAGCAGAGAGAGGACATAGAGAAGAGACAAAGGAGATAGAGAGGAGACAGAGGAGATGGAGAGGAGACAGAGGAGAGAGAGGACATAGAGAGGAGACAGAGGAGATGGAGAGGAGACAGAGGAAAGAGAGGACATAGAGAGGAGACAGAGGAGAAAGAGAAGAGACGGAGGAGGGAGAGGACATAGAGAGGAGAGAAAGGACATTGAGAGGAGACAGAGGAGATAGAGAGGAGACAGAGGAAAGAGAGGACATAGAGAGGAGACAAAGGATATAGAGAGGAGACAGAGGAGAGAGAGGACATAGAGAGGAGACAAAGGAGATGGAGAGGAGACAGAGGAGAGAGAGGACATAGAGAGGAGACAGAGGAGATAGAGAGGAGACAGAGGAGAGAGAGGACATAGAGAGGAGACAGAGGAGATGGGGAGGAGACAGAGGACATAGAGAGGAGACAGAGGAGATGGAGAGGAGACAGAGGAGATAGAGAACAGACGGAGGAGGGAGAGGACATAAAGAGGAGAGAAAGGACATTGAGAGGAGACAGAGGAGACAGAGGACATTGAGAGGAGACAGAGGAGACAGAGGACTTAGAGAGGAGACAGAGGAGGCAGAGGACATAGAGAGAAGACAGGGGAGATGGAGAGGAGACAGAGGAAAGAGAGGACATAGAAAGGAGACAGAGGAGAAAGAGAAGAGACGGAGGAGGGTGAGGACATAGAGAGGAGAGAAAGGACATTGAGAGGAGACAGAGGAATTAGAGAGGAGACAGAGGAGAGAGAGGACATAGAGAGTAGACAAAGGAGATAGAGAGGAGTCAGGGGAGAGAGAGGACATAGAGAGGAGACAGAGGAGATGAAGAGGAGACAGAGGAGAGAGAGGACATAGAGAGGAGACAGAGGAGATGGAGAGGAGACAGAGGAAAGGGAGGACATAGAGAGGAGACAGATGCGAAAGAGAAGAGACGGAGGAGGGAGAGGACATAGAGAGGAGAGAATGGACATTGACAGGAGACAGAGGAATTAGAGATGAGACAGAGCAGAGAGAGGACATAGAGAGGAGACAAAGGAGATAGAGAGGAGACAGAGGAGAGAGAGGACATAGAGAGGAGACAAAGGAGACCGAGGAGATTGAGAGGAGACAGAGGAATTAGAGAGGAGACAGAGGAGAAAGAGGACATAGAGAGGAGACAAAGGAGATAGAGAGGAGACAGGGGAGAGAGAGGACATAGAGAGGAGACAAAGGAGACCGAGGAGATTGAGAGAAGACAGAGGAATTAGAGAGGAGACAGAGGAGAGAGAGGACATAGAGAGGAGACAAAGGAGATAGAGAGGATACAGGGGAGAGAGAGGACATAGAGAGGAGACAGAGGAATTAGAGAGGAGACAGAGAAGAGAGAGGAGAGAGAGGACATAGAGAGGAGACAAAGGAGATAGAGAGGAGACAGAGGAATTAGAGAGGAGACAGAGCAGAGAGAGGACATAGAGAAGAGACAAAGGAGATGGGGAGGAGACAGAGGACATAGAGAGGAGACAGAGGAGATGGAGAGGAGACAGAGGAGATAGAGAAGAGACGGAGGATGGAGAGGACATAGAGAGAAGACAGCGGAGATGGAGAGGAGACAGAGGAGAGAGAGGACATAGAGAGGAGACAGAGGAGATGGGGAGGAGACAGAGGACATAGAGAGGAGACAGAGGAGATGGAGAGGAGACAGAGGAGATAGAGAAGAGACGGAGGAGGGAGAGGACATAGAGAGAAGACAGCGGAGATGGAGAGGAGACAGAGGAAAGAGAGGACATAGAGAGGAGACAGAGGAGATGGAGAGGAGACAGAGGAGAGAGAGGACATAGAGAGGAGACAGAGGAGATAGAGAGGAGACAGAGGAAAGAGAGGACATAGAGAGGAGACAGAGTAGATAGAGAAGAGACGGAGGAGGGAGAGGACATAGAGAGGAGAGAAAGGACATTGAGAGGAGACAGAGGAGAGAGAGGACATAGAGAGGAGACAGAGGAGATGGAGAGGAGAGAGAGGACATAGAGAGGAGACAGAGGAGATGGGGAGGAGACAGAGGACATAGAGAGGATACAGAGGAGATGGAGAGGAGACAGAGGAGATAGAGAAGAGACGGAGGAGGCAGAAGACATAAAGAGGAGAGAAAGGACATTGAGAGGAGACAGAGGACTTAGAGAGGAGACAGAGGAGGGAGAGGACATAGAGAGAAGACAGGGGAGATGGAGAGGAGACAGAGGAAAGAGAGGACATAGAAGGGAGACAGAGGAGAAAGAGAAGAGACGGAGGAGGGTGAGGACATAGAGAGGAGAGAAAGGAGATAGAGAGGAGAGAGAGGACGTAGAGAGGAGACAAAGGAGACTGAGGAGATTGAGAGAGACAGAGGAATTAGAGAGGAGACAGAGGAGAGAGAGGACATAGAGAGGAGACAAAGGAGATAGAGAGGAGACAGGGGAGTGAGAGGACATAGAGAGGAGCAAGAGGAGATGGAGAGGAGACAGTGGAGAGAGAGGACATTGAGAGGAGACAGAGGAATTAGAGAGGAGCCAGAGGAGAGAGAGGAGAGAGAGGACATAGAGAGGAGACAAAGGAGATAGAGAGGAGACAGAGGAGATGGAGAGGAGACAGAGGAGAGAGAGGACATAGAGAGGAGACAGAGGAGATGGAGAGGAGACAGAGGAAAGGGAGGATATAAAGAGGAGACAGAGGAGAAAGAGAAGAGACGGAGGAGGGAGAGGACATAGATAGGAGAGAAAGGACATTGAGAGGAGACAGAGGAATTAGAGAGGAGACAGAGGAAAGAGAGGACATAGAGAGGAGACAAAGTAATTAGAGAGGAGACAGTGGAGAGAGAGGACATAGAGAGGAGACAGAGGAGAAAGAGAAGAGACGGAGGAGGGAGAGGACATAGAGAGGAGAGAAAGGACATTGAGAGGAAACAGAGGAATTAGAGAGGAGACAGAGGAGAGAGAGGACATAGAGAGGAGACACAGGAGATGGAGAGGAGACAGAGGAGAGAGAGGACATATCGAGGAGACAAAGGAGACCGAGGAGATTGAGAGGAGACAGAGTACTTAGAGAGGAGACAGAGGAGGGAGAGGACATAGAGAGAAGACAGAGGATATGGAGAGGAGACAGAGGAGAGAGAGGACATAGAGAGGAGACAGAGGAGATGTAGAGGAGACAGAGGAGAGAGAGTACATAGAGAGGAGACAAAGTAATTAGAGAGGAGACAGTGGAGAGAGAGGACATAGAGAGGAGACAGAGGAGAAAGAGAAGAGACGGAGGAGGGAGAGGACATAGAGAGGAGAGAAAGGACATTGAGAGGAAACAGAGGAATTAGAGAGGAGACAGAGGAGATAGAGGACATAGAGAGGAGACAGAGGAGAGAGAGGACATAGAGAGGATTCCGAGGAGATTGAGAGGAGACAGAGGAGAGAGAGGAGACAGAGGAAAGAGCGTACATAGAGAGGAGACATAGGAGATAGAGAGGAGACAGAGGAAGGACACGATGTAGAGAGGAGACAGAGGAGATAGAGAGGAGACAGACGAAATAGAGCACATATTCATAGCAAATATTCGGTACATTTATTGACTACTTGCACCTCTCCACTATCCAACCGTATCCAAAAAATAACAATAAGAAGTATTTAGTGCTGCTATCTTGGCTCTAAATAATATATTTATATAAACCTAGCAAATATGCTCTACATTTATTTACTACTTGCACCCCTCCAGTCTCCAATCTGCTATCTTGGCTCTTATTAAGATATTTATATAAATCTAGCAAATAATAACAACAAAAAGTATTTAGTGCTGCTATCTTGGCTTTAAATCAGATATTTATTTACATCAATCAAATATTCGGTACATTTATTAACTGCATGCACCACTCCACTCACCAACCTTACCCAAATAACAGTAAGAAATATTTAGTGCTGCTATCTAGGGTCTAAATAAGAAATGTATATAAATCTAGTAAATATGCGCTACATTTATTAACTACTTGCACCCCTCCACTCACCAACCTTATATCCCCACCAAATAACAACAATAAGAAGTATTAAGTGCTGCTATCTTGGCTCTAAATCAGATATTTATATAAATCTACCAAATAATAACAATAAAAATATGCAGAGCTGCTATCTTGGCGCTAAATCATATATTTATTAAATTTAGGAAATATTCGGTACATTTATTGACTACATGCACCCCTCCACTCCCCAACCCTACCCAAATAACAGTAAGAATTATTTAGTGCTGCTATAAATCTTCGGTACATTTATTGACTACTTGGACCCCTCCACTCCCAACCTTATCCCCAACAAATAACAACAATAAAAAGTATTTAGTGCTACTATCTTGGCTCTAAATCAGATATGTATATAAATCTATCAAATAATAACAATAAGAAGTATTATATCTAGCAAATATTCGGTACATTTATTGACTACTTGCACCTCCCTACTATCCAACCGTATCCAAATAATAACAGTAAGAATTATTTAGTGCTGCTATCTTGGCTCTTAATGATATATTTATATAAATCTGCGGTACATTTATTGACTACTTGCACCTCTCCACTCCCAACCTTATCCCCAACAAGTAACAGCAATAAAAAGTATTTAGTGCTACTATTTTGGCGCTAAATCAGATATTTATATAAATCTAGCGGATTTCCGGTACATTTATTTATTATCCCCAACCTTATCAAAATAATAACAATAAGAAGTATTCAGAGCTGCTATCTTGGCTCTAAATCAGATATTTATTTATATCTAGCAAATATTCGTGGCATTTATTTACTACTTGCACCTCTCCACTATCCAACCGTATCCAAATAATAACAGTAAGAATTATTTAGTGCTGCTATCTTGGCTCTAAATAATATATTTATATAAGTCTGCGGTATATTTATTGAATACTTGCACCCCTCCACTCCCCAACCTTATCGCCAACAAGTAACAGCAGTAAAAAGTATTTAGTGCTACTATATTGGCTCTGAATCTAAAAATTTTATAAATCTAGCAAATAATAACAATAAAAATTATGCAGAGCTCCACTTTCCAACCTAATCCAAATAATAACAATAAGAATTCTATAGTGCTGCTATCTTGGCTCTAAATCAGATATTTAATAATATTTGGCAAATATTAGTTGCATTTATTGACTACTTGCACCTCTCCACTATCCAACCGTATCCAAATAATAATAATAAGAAGTATTTAGTGCTGATATCTTAGCTCTAAATAATATATTTATATAAATCTATCAAATATGCTCTACATTTATTTACTACTTGCACCCCTCCACTCCTCAACCTTATCCCCATCAAATAACAACAATAAGAGGTGTTTAGTGCTGCTATCTTGGCTCTTATTCAGATATTTATATAAATCTAGCAAATAATAACAATACGAATTATTTAGTGCTGCTATCTTGGCACTAAATCAGATTTTTATTTACATCTAGCAAATATGCGGTACATTTATTGACTTCTTGTACCCCTCCACTCTCCAACCTTATCCCCACCAAATAACAAAAATAAGAAATAGTTAGTGCTGATATCTTGGCTATAAATCAGATAAAATCAATATAATCAATAAAAAGTATGCAGAGCAGCTATCTTGACGCTAAATCAGGTATTTATATAAATCTAGCAGATTTCCGGTACATTTATTGACTACATGCACCCCTCCACTTTCCAACCGTATCCAAATAATAACAGATAAATCAGATATTTATATAAATCTGCGGTACATTTATTGACTACTTGCACCCCTCCACGCCCCAACCTTATCGCCAACAAATAACAGCAATAAAAAGTATTTTGTGCTACTATCTTGGCTCTGAATCAGATATTTTTATAATTCTAGCAAATAATAACAATAAAAAGTATGCAGAGCTGCTATATTGGCGCTAAATCAGATATTTATCTTGGCTTTAAATCAGATATTTAATTATATCTAGCAAATATTCGGTGCATTTATTGACTACTTGCACCGCTCCACTATCCAACCGTATCCAAATAATAACAATAAGAAGTATTTATTGCTGCTATTTTGGCACTAAATCAGATATTTATATAAAGCTGCGGTACATTTATTGACTACTTGCACCCCTCCACTCCCCAACCTTATCGCCAACAAATAACAGCAATAAAAAGTATTTAGTGCTGCTATCTTGGCTCTTCTTCAGATATTTATATAAATCTTGCAAATAATAACAATAAGAATTATTTAGTGCTGCTATCTTGGCACTAAATGAGATTTTTATTTACATCTAGCAAATATGCGGTACATTTATTGACTTCTTGTACCGCTCCACTCACCAAACTTATCCCCACCAAATAACAAAAATAAGAAGTATTTAGTGCTGATATCTTGGCTCTAAATCAGATATTTATATAAATCTAGCAAATGATATAAATAAAAAGTATGCAGAGCAGCTATCTTGACGCTAAATCAGGTATTTATATAAATCTAGCAGATTTCCGGTACATTTATTGAGTACATGCACCCCTCCACTTTCCAACCTTATCCAAATAATAACAATAAGAATTATTTAGTGCTGCTATCTTGGCACTAAATCAGATTTTAATTTACATCTAGCAAATATGCGGTACATTTATTGACTTCTTGTACCCCTCCACTCCCAACCTTATCCCCACCAAATAACAACAATAAGAAGTATTTAGTGCTGCTATCTTGGCTCTTATTCAGATATTCATATAAAACTAGCAAATAATAACAATAAGAATTATTTAGTGCTGCTATCTTGGCCCTAAATCAGATTTTTATTTACATCTAGCAAATATGCGGTACATTAATTGACTTCTTGTACCCCTCCACTCACCAACCTTATCCCCACCAAATAACAACAATAAGAAGTATTTAGTGCTGATATCTTGGCTATAAATCAGATCTTTATATAAATCTAGCAAATAATATCAATAAAAAGTATGCAGAGCAGCTATCTTGACGCTAAATCAGGTATTTATATAAATCTAGCAGATTTCCGGTACATTTATTGACTACATGCACCCCTCCACTTTCCAACCTTATCCAAATAATAACAATAAGAATTCTTTAGTGCTGCTATCTTGGCTCTAAATCAGATATTTATTTACATCTAGCAGAAATTCGGTGCATTTATTGACTACTTGCACCTCTCGACTATCAAACCATATCCAGATAATAACATTAAGAATTATTTAGTGTTGCTATCTGCCTTTAAATAAGATATTTATATAAATCTAGCAAATATGCGCTACATTTATTGACTACTTACCTTATATCCCCACCAAATAACAACAATAAGAAGAATTTAGTGCTGCTATCTTGGCTCTAAAGCAGATATTTATATAAATCTAGCAAATAATAAGAATAAAAAGTATGCATAAATTTAGCAAATATTTGGTACATTTATTGACTACATGCACCCCTCCACTCATCAACCTTATCCAAAAAATAACAGTAAGAATTATTTAATGCTGCTATTAATCTGCGGTACATTTATTGACTACTAGCACCCCTCAACTCTCCAACCGTATCCCCGGCAATATAATAACAATAAGAAGTATTTAGTGCTGCTATATTTGCTCCAAATCAGATATTTATTTACATCTAGCAAATATTCGGTACATTTATTGACTACATGCACCCCTCCACTTTCCAACCTTATCCAAATAATAACAATAAGAAGTATTCAGATCTGCTATCTTGCCTCTAAATCAGATATTTATTTATTTCTAGCAAATATACGATACATTTATTGACTACCTGCACCTCTCCACTATCCAACCATATCCCTACCAAATAACAACAATAAGAAGTATTTAGTGCTGCTATCTTGGCTCTAAATCAGATATTTATATAAATCTAGCAAATAATAACAATAAAAAGTATTTAGTGCTGCTATCTTGGCTTTAAATCAGATATTTATTTACATCTATCAAATATTCGGTATATTTATTAACTGCATGCACACCTCCAATCACCAACCTTACCCAAATAACAGTAAGAATTATTTAGTGCTGCTATATTGGCTCTAAATAAGAAATGTATATAAATCTAGCACATATGCGCTACATTTATTGACTACTTGCAATCCTTGCAAAACTCACCAACCTTATATCCCCACCAAATAACATTTATTATATTTATTTATTAATATTATTTATTTATTAATATTAATATACATTTATTGACTACTTGCACCCCTCCACTTCCAACCTTATCCCCAACAAATAACAACAATAAAAATTTTTTAGTGCTACTATCTTGGCTCTAAATCAGATATTTATTATAAATCTAGCAAATAATAACAATAAAAATTATTTAGTGCTGCTATCTTAACTCTAAATCAGATATTTATTTACATCTAGCAAATATTCGGTACATTTATTGACTACTTGCACCCCTCCACTCTCCAACCTCATCCCCAGAAAATAACAACAATAAGAAGTATTTAGTGCTGCTTTCTTGTTTCTAAATCGAATATTTATATAAATCTAGCAAATATGCGGTACATTTATTGACTACTTGCACCCCTCCACTCACCAACCGTATCCCCGGCAAATAATAACAATAAAAAGTGATACTAGTGCTACTATCTTGACTCTAAATCAGATAATTATTTACATCTAGCAAATATGCGTTACATTTATTGACTACTTGTACCCCTCCAGTCACCAACCTTATCCCCGTCGAATAATAACAATAAAAATTATTTAGTGCTGATATCTTGGCTCTAAATAATATATTTATATAAATCTAGCAAATATGCTCTACATTTATTTACTACTTGCACCCATCAACTCTCCAACCTTATCCCCACCAAATAACAACAATAAGAAGTATTTAGTGCTGCTATCTTGGCTCTTATTTAGATATTTATATAAATCTAGCAAAAAATAACAATAAAAAGTATTTAGTGCTGCTATCTTAGCGCTAAATCAGATATTTATATACATCTAGCAGATATCCGGTGCATTTATTACCTACATGCACCCCTCCACTCACCAACCTTATTCAAATAATAACAATAAGAAGTATTTAGTGCTGCTATCTTGGCACTAAATCAGATTTTTATTTACATCTAGCAAATATGCGGTACATTTATTGACTTCTTGTACCCCTCCACTCACCAACCTTATCCCCACCAAATAACAACAATAAGAAGTATTTAGTGCTGATATCTTGGCTATAAATCAGATCTTTATATAAATCTAGCAAATAATATCAATAAAAAGTATGCAGAGCAGCTATATTGACGCTAAATCAGGTATTTATATAAATCTAGCAGATTTCCGGTACATTTATTGACTACATGCACCCCTCCACTTTCCAACCTTATCCAAATAATAACAATAAGAATTCTTTAGTGCTGCTATCTTGGCTCTAAATCAGATATTTATTTACATCTAGCAGATATTCGGTGCATTTATTGACTACTTGCACCTCTCGACTATCAAACCATATCCAGATAATAACAGTAAGAATTATTTAGTGCTGCTATCTGCCTCTAAATAAGATATTTATATAAATCTAGCAAATATGCGCTACATTTATTGACTACTTACCTTATATCCCCACCAAATAACAACAATAAGAAGAATTTAGTGCTGCTATCTTGGCTCTAAAGCAGATATTTATATAAATCTAGCAAATAATAAAAATAAAAAGTATGCATAAATTTAGCAAATATTTGGTACATTTATTGACTACATGCACCCCTCAACTCACCAACCTTATATCCCCACCAAATAACAACAATAAGAAGTATTAAGTGCTGCTATCTTGGCTCTAAATCAGATATTTATATACACCTAGCAAATAATAACAATAAAAAATATGCAGATCATATCATAAATCATATATTTATATAAATTTAGGAAATATTCGGTACATTTTTTGACTACATGCACCCCTCCACTCACCAACCTTACCCAAATAACAGTAAGACTTATTTAGTGCTGCTATAAATCTGCGGTACATTTATTGACTACTTGCACCCCTCCACTTCCAACCTTATCCCCAACAAATAACAACAATAAAAATTTTTTAGTGCTACTATCTTGGCTCTAAATCAGATATTTATTATAAATCTAGCAAATAATAACAATAAAAATTATTTAGTGCTGCTATCTTAACTCTAAATCAGATATTTATTTACATCTAGCAAATATTCGGTACATTTATTGACTACTTGCACCCCTCCACTCTCCAACCTCATCCCCAGAAAATAACAACAATAAGAAGTATTTAGTGCTGCTTTCTTGTTTCTAAATCGAATATTTATATAAATCTAGCAAATATGCGGTACATTTATTGACTACTTGCACCCCTCCACTCACCAACCGTATCCCCGGCAAATAATAACAATAAAAAGTGATACTAGTGCTACTATCTTGACTCTAAATCAGATAATTATTTACATCTAGCAAATATGCGTTACATTTATTGACTACTTGTACCCCTCCAGTCACCAACCTTATCCCCGTCGAATAATAACAATAAAAATTATTTAGTGCTGATATCTTGGCTCTAAATAATATATTTATATAAATCTAGCAAATATGCTCTACATTTATTTACTACTTGCACCCATCAACTCTCCAACCTTATCCCCACCAAATAACAACAATAAGAAGTATTTAGTGCTGCTATCTTGGCTCTTATTCAGATATTTATATACATCTAGCAGATTTCCGGTGCATTTATTACCTACATGCACCCCTCCACTCACCAACCTTATTCAAATAATAACAATAAGAAGTATTTAGTGCTGCTATCTTGGTTCTAAATAATATATTTAAATAAATCTAGCAAATATGCACTAAATTTATTGACTACTTGCACCCCTCCAATCTCCAACCTCATCCCCAGAAAATAACAACAATAAGAAGTATTTAGTGCTGCTTTCTTGTTTCTAAATCGAATATTTATATAAATCTAGCAAATATGCGGTACATTTATTGACTACTTGCACCCCTCCACTCACCAACCGTATCCCCGGCAAATAATAACAATAAAAAGTGATACTAGTGCTACTATCTTGGATCTAAATCAGATAATTATTTACATCTAGCAAATATGCGTTACATTTATTGACTACTTGTACCCCTCCAGTCACCAACCTTATCCCCGTCGAATAATAACAATAAAAATTATTTAGTGCTGCTATCTTGGCTCTAAATCAGATATTTATTTACATCTAGCAAATATTCGGTACATTTATTGACTACTTGCACCCCTCCACGCCCCAACCTTATCGCCAACAAATAACAGCAATAAAAAGTATTTTGTGCTACTATCTTGGCTCTGAATCAGATATTTTTATAATTCTAGCAAATAATAACAATAAAAAGTATGCAGAGCTGCTATATTGGCGCTAAATCAGATATTTATCTTGGCTTTAAATCAGATATTTAATTATATCTAGCAAATATTCGGTGCATTTATTGACTACTTGCACCGCTCCACTATCCAACCGTATCCAAATAATAACAATAAGAAGTATTTATTGCTGCTATTTTGGCACTAAATCAGATATTTATATAAAGCTGCGGTACATTTATTGACTACTTGCACCCCTCCACTCCCCAACCTTATCGCCAACAAATAACAGCAATAAAAAGTATTTAGTGCTGCTATCTTGGCTCTTCTTCAGATATTTATATAAATCTTGCAAATAATAACAATAAGAATTATTTAGTGCTGCTATCTTGGCACTAAATGAGATTTTTATTTACATCTAGCAAATATGCGGTACATTTATTGACTTCTTGTACCGCTCCACTCACCAAACTTATCCCCACCAAATAACAAAAATAAGAAGTATTTAGTGCTGATATCTTGGCTCTAAATCAGATATTTATATAAATCTAGCAAATGATATAAATAAAAAGTATGCAGAGCAGCTATCTTGACGCTAAATCAGGTATTTATATAAATCTAGCAGATTTCCGGTACATTTATTGAGTACATGCACCCCTCCACTTTCCAACCTTATCCAAATAATAACAATAAGAATTATTTAGTGCTGCTATCTTGGCACTAAATCAGATTTTAATTTACATCTAGCAAATATGCGGTACATTTATTGACTTCTTGTACCCCTCCACTCCCAACCTTATCCCCACCAAATAACAACAATAAGAAGTATTTAGTGCTGCTATCTTGGCTCTTATTCAGATATTCATATAAAACTAGCAAATAATAACAATAAGAATTATTTAGTGCTGCTATCTTGGCCCTAAATCAGATTTTTATTTACATCTAGCAAATATGCGGTACATTAATTGACTTCTTGTACCCCTCCACTCACCAACCTTATCCCCACCAAATAACAACAATAAGAAGTATTTAGTGCTGATATCTTGGCTATAAATCAGATCTTTATATAAATCTAGCAAATAATATCAATAAAAAGTATGCAGAGCAGCTATCTTGACGCTAAATCAGGTATTTATATAAATCTAGCAGATTTCCGGTACATTTATTGACTACATGCACCCCTCCACTTTCCAACCTTATCCAAATAATAACAATAAGAATTCTTTAGTGCTGCTATCTTGGCTCTAAATCAGATATTTATTTACATCTAGCAGAAATTCGGTGCATTTATTGACTACTTGCACCTCTCGACTATCAAACCATATCCAGATAATAACATTAAGAATTATTTAGTGTTGCTATCTGCCTTTAAATAAGATATTTATATAAATCTAGCAAATATGCGCTACATTTATTGACTACTTACCTTATATCCCCACCAAATAACAACAATAAGAAGAATTTAGTGCTGCTATCTTGGCTCTAAAGCAGATATTTATATAAATCTAGCAAATAATAAGAATAAAAAGTATGCATAAATTTAGCAAATATTTGGTACATTTATTGACTACATGCACCCCTCCACTCATCAACCTTATCCAAAAAATAACAGTAAGAATTATTTAATGCTGCTATTAATCTGCGGTACATTTATTGACTACTAGCACCCCTCAACTCTCCAACCGTATCCCCGGCAATATAATAACAATAAGAAGTATTTAGTGCTGCTATATTTGCTCCAAATCAGATATTTATTTACATCTAGCAAATATTCGGTACATTTATTGACTACATGCACCCCTCCACTTTCCAACCTTATCCAAATAATAACAATAAGAAGTATTCAGATCTGCTATCTTGCCTCTAAATCAGATATTTATTTATTTCTAGCAAATATACGATACATTTATTGACTACCTGCACCTCTCCACTATCCAACCATATCCCTACCAAATAACAACAATAAGAAGTATTTAGTGCTGCTATCTTGGCTCTAAATCAGATATTTATATAAATCTAGCAAATAATAACAATAAAAAGTATTTAGTGCTGCTATCTTGGCTTTAAATCAGATATTTATTTACATCTATCAAATATTCGGTATATTTATTAACTGCATGCACACCTCCAATCACCAACCTTACCCAAATAACAGTAAGAATTATTTAGTGCTGCTATATTGGCTCTAAATAAGAAATGTATATAAATCTAGCACATATGCGCTACATTTATTGACTACTTGCAATCCTTGCAAAACTCACCAACCTTATATCCCCACCAAATAACATTTATTATATTTATTTATTAATATTATTTATTTATTAATATTAATATACATTTATTGACTACTTGCACCCCTCCACTTCCAACCTTATCCCCAACAAATAACAACAATAAAAATTTTTTAGTGCTACTATCTTGGCTCTAAATCAGATATTTATTATAAATCTAGCAAATAATAACAATAAAAATTATTTAGTGCTGCTATCTTAACTCTAAATCAGATATTTATTTACATCTAGCAAATATTCGGTACATTTATTGACTACTTGCACCCCTCCACTCTCCAACCTCATCCCCAGAAAATAACAACAATAAGAAGTATTTAGTGCTGCTTTCTTGTTTCTAAATCGAATATTTATATAAATCTAGCAAATATGCGGTACATTTATTGACTACTTGCACCCCTCCACTCACCAACCGTATCCCCGGCAAATAATAACAATAAAAAGTGATACTAGTGCTACTATCTTGACTCTAAATCAGATAATTATTTACATCTAGCAAATATGCGTTACATTTATTGACTACTTGTACCCCTCCAGTCACCAACCTTATCCCCGTCGAATAATAACAATAAAAATTATTTAGTGCTGATATCTTGGCTCTAAATAATATATTTATATAAATCTAGCAAATATGCTCTACATTTATTTACTACTTGCACCCATCAACTCTCCAACCTTATCCCCACCAAATAACAACAATAAGAAGTATTTAGTGCTGCTATCTTGGCTCTTATTTAGATATTTATATAAATCTAGCAAAAAATAACAATAAAAAGTATTTAGTGCTGCTATCTTAGCGCTAAATCAGATATTTATATACATCTAGCAGATATCCGGTGCATTTATTACCTACATGCACCCCTCCACTCACCAACCTTATTCAAATAATAACAATAAGAAGTATTTAGTGCTGCTATCTTGGCACTAAATCAGATTTTTATTTACATCTAGCAAATATGCGGTACATTTATTGACTTCTTGTACCCCTCCACTCACCAACCTTATCCCCACCAAATAACAACAATAAGAAGTATTTAGTGCTGATATCTTGGCTATAAATCAGATCTTTATATAAATCTAGCAAATAATATCAATAAAAAGTATGCAGAGCAGCTATATTGACGCTAAATCAGGTATTTATATAAATCTAGCAGATTTCCGGTACATTTATTGACTACATGCACCCCTCCACTTTCCAACCTTATCCAAATAATAACAATAAGAATTCTTTAGTGCTGCTATCTTGGCTCTAAATCAGATATTTATTTACATCTAGCAGATATTCGGTGCATTTATTGACTACTTGCACCTCTCGACTATCAAACCATATCCAGATAATAACAGTAAGAATTATTTAGTGCTGCTATCTGCCTCTAAATAAGATATTTATATAAATCTAGCAAATATGCGCTACATTTATTGACTACTTACCTTATATCCCCACCAAATAACAACAATAAGAAGAATTTAGTGCTGCTATCTTGGCTCTAAAGCAGATATTTATATAAATCTAGCAAATAATAAAAATAAAAAGTATGCATAAATTTAGCAAATATTTGGTACATTTATTGACTACATGCACCCCTCAACTCACCAACCTTATATCCCCACCAAATAACAACAATAAGAAGTATTAAGTGCTGCTATCTTGGCTCTAAATCAGATATTTATATACACCTAGCAAATAATAACAATAAAAAATATGCAGATCATATCATAAATCATATATTTATATAAATTTAGGAAATATTCGGTACATTTTTTGACTACATGCACCCCTCCACTCACCAACCTTACCCAAATAACAGTAAGACTTATTTAGTGCTGCTATAAATCTGCGGTACATTTATTGACTACTTGCACCCCTCCACTTCCAACCTTATCCCCAACAAATAACAACAATAAAAATTTTTTAGTGCTACTATCTTGGCTCTAAATCAGATATTTATTATAAATCTAGCAAATAATAACAATAAAAATTATTTAGTGCTGCTATCTTAACTCTAAATCAGATATTTATTTACATCTAGCAAATATTCGGTACATTTATTGACTACTTGCACCCCTCCACTCTCCAACCTCATCCCCAGAAAATAACAACAATAAGAAGTATTTAGTGCTGCTTTCTTGTTTCTAAATCGAATATTTATATAAATCTAGCAAATATGCGGTACATTTATTGACTACTTGCACCCCTCCACTCACCAACCGTATCCCCGGCAAATAATAACAATAAAAAGTGATACTAGTGCTACTATCTTGACTCTAAATCAGATAATTATTTACATCTAGCAAATATGCGTTACATTTATTGACTACTTGTACCCCTCCAGTCCCCAACCTTATCCCCGTCGAATAATAACAATAAAAATTATTTAGTGCTGATATCTTGGCTCTAAATAATATATTTATATAAATCTAGCAAATATGCTCTACATTTATTTACTACTTGCACCCATCAACTCTCCAACCTTATCCCCACCAAATAACAACAATAAGAAGTATTTAGTGCTGCTATCTTGGCTCTTATTCAGATATTTATATACATCTAGCAGATATCCGGTGCATTTATTACCTACATGCACCCCTCCACTCACCAACCTTATTCAAATAATAACAATAAGAAGTATTTAGTGCTGCTATCTTGGTTCTAAATAATATATTTAAATAAATCTAGCAAATATGCACTAAATTTATTGACTACTTGCACCCCTCCAATCTCCAACCTCATCCCCAGAAAATAACAACAATAAGAAGTATTTAGTGCTGCTTTCTTGTTTCTAAATCGAATATTTATATAAATCTAGCAAATATGCGGTACATTTATTGACTACTTGCACCCCTCCACTCACCAACCGTATCCCCGGCAAATAATAACAATAAAAAGTGATACTAGTGCTACTATCTTGGATCTAAATCAGATAATTATTTACATCTAGCAAATATGCGTTACATTTATTGACTACTTGTACCCCTCCAGTCACCAACCTTATCCCCGTCGAATAATAACAATAAAAATTATTTAGTGCTGCTATCTTGGCTCTAAATCAGATATTTATTTACATCTAGCAAATATTCGGTACATTTATTGACTACTTGCACCTCTCCACTATCCAACCGTATCCAAATAATAACAGTAAGAATTATTTAGTGCTGCTATCTTGGCTCTAAATAACATATATATATAAATCTGCGGTACATTTATTGACTACTTGCACCCCTCCACTCACCAACCTTATCCCCACCAAATAACAATAGTAAGAATTATTTAGTGCTGCTACCTTGGCTCTAAGTAATATATTTATATAAATCTAGCAAATTTGATGTACATTTATTTACTACTTGCACCGCTCCACTCTCCAACCTTATCCCCACCAAATAAAAACAATAAGAAGTATTTAGTTCGGCTATCTAGGCCCTAAATCAGATATTTATATAAATCTAGCAAATAATAACAATAAAAAGTATGCAGAGCTGATATTTTCGCTCTAAATCAGATATTTATATACATCTAGCAGATATCCGGTGCATTTATTACCTACATGCACCCCTCCACTCACCAACCTTATTCAAATAATAACAATAAGAAGTATTTAGTGCTGCTATCTTGGTTCTAAATAATATATTTAAATAAATCTAGCAAATATGCACTAAATTTATTGACTACTTGCACCCCTCCAATCTCCAACCTCAACCCCAGAAAATAACAACAATAAGAAGTATTTAGTGCTGCTTTCTTGTTTCTAAATCGAATATTTATATAAATCTAGCAAATATGCGGTACATTTATTGACTACTTGCACCCCTCCACTCACCAACCGTATCCCCGGCAAATAATAACAATAAAAAGTGATACTAGTGCTACTATCTTGGCTCTAAATCAGATAATTATTTACATCTAGCAAATATGCGTTACATTTATTGACTACTTGTACCCCTCCAGTCACCAACCTTATCCCCGTCGAATAATAACAATAAAAATTATTTAGTGCTGCTATCTTGGCTCTAAATCAGATATTTATTTACATCTAGCAAATATTCGGTGCATTTATTGACTACTTGCACCTCTCCACTATCCAACCGTATCCAAATAGTAACAATAAGAAGTATTTAGTGCTGCTATCTTGGCGCTAAATAATATATTTATATAAATCTAGCAAATATGCTCTACATTTATTTACTACTTGCACCCCTCTACTCACCAACCTTATCCCCACCAAATAACAACAATAGGAAGTTTTTAGTGCTGCTATCTTGGCTCTTATTCAGATATTTATATAAATCTAACAAATAATAACAATACAAAGTATTTAGTGCTTCTATCTTGGCTCTAACTCAGATATTTATTTACATCTAGCAAATATTCGGTACATTTATTGACTACATGCACCCCTCCACTCACTAACCTTATCCCCGTCGAATAATAACAATATGAAGTATTTAGTGCTGCTATCTTGGCTCTAAATAATATATTTATATAAATCTGCGGTACATTTATTGACTAATTGCACCCCTCCACTCCCCAACCTTATCACCAACAAGTAATAGCAATAAAAAGTATTTAGTGCTGCTATCTTGGCTCTAAATAATATATTTTTATAAATATATCAAATATGCTCTACATTTATTTACTAATTGCACCCCCTCCACTCCCCAACCTTATCCCCACCAAATAACAACAATAATAAGTTTTTAGTGCTGCTATCTTGGCTCTTATTCAGATATTTATATAAATCTAACAAATTATAGCAATAAAAAGTATTTAGTGCTGCTATCTTGGCTCTAAATAAGATATTTATTTACATCTAGCAAATATTCGGTGCATTTATTGACTACTTGCACCTCTCGACTATCAAACCATATCCAGATAATAACAGTAAGAATTATTTAGTGCTGCTATCTGCCACTAAATAAGATATTTATATAAATCTAGCAAATATGCGCTACATTTATTGACTACTTACCTTATATCCCCACCAAATAACAACAATAAGAAGTATTTAGTGCTGCTATCTTGGCTCTTGCACCTCTCCACTATCCAACCGTATCCAAATAATAACAGTAAGAATTATTTAGTGCTGCTATCTTGGCTCTAAATAACATATATATATAAATCTGCGGTACATTTATTGACTACTTGCACCCCTCCACTCACCAACCTTATCCCCACCAAATAACAATAGTAAGAATTATTTAGTGCTGCTACCTTGGCTCTAAGTAATATATTTATATAAATCTAGCAAATTTGATGTACATTTATTTACTACTTGCACCGCTCCACTCTCCAACCTTATCCCCACCAAATAAAAACAATAAGAAGTATTTAGTGCGGCTATCTAGGCCCTAAATCAGATATTTATATAAATCTAGCAAATAATAACAATAAAAAGTATGCAGAGCTGATATTTTCGCTCTAAATCAGATATCTATATAAATCTAGCAGATATCCGGTGGATTTATTGACTACATGCTTCCCTCCACTCTCCAACCTTATGCAAATAATAACAATAAGAAGTATTTAGTGCTGTTATCTTGGTTTTAAATCGAATATTTATATAAATCTAGCAAATATGCGGTACATTTATTGACTACTTGCACCCCTGCACTCAGCATTTGTATCCCCGACAAATAACAATAAAAAAATCCGGTGCTGCTATCTTGGCGCTAAATCAGATATTTATATAAATCTAGCAGATTTCCGGTACATTAATTGACACTCCTCAACCTTATCCCCACCAAATAACAACAATAGGAAGTTTTTAGTGCTGCTATCTTGGCTCTTATTCAGATATTTATATAAATCTAACAAATAATAACAATAAAAAGTATTTAGTGCTGCTATCTTGGCTCTAAATCAGATATTTATTTACATCTAGCAAATATTCGGTGCATTTATTGACTACTTGCACCTCTCCACTATCCAACCGTATCCAAATAGTAACAATAAGAAGTATTTAGTGCTGCTATCTTGGCGCTAAATAATATATTTATATAAATCTAGCAAATATGCTCTACATTTATTTACTACTTGCACCCCTCTACTCACCAACCTTATCCCCACCAAATAACAACAATAAGAAGCTTTTAGTGCTGCTATCTTGGCTCTTATTCAGATATTTATATAAATCTAACAAATAATAACTATACAAAGTATTTAGTGCTTCTAGAAGAGCCAAGATGGCGCTAACTCAGATATTTATTTACATCTAGCAAATATTCGGTACATTTATTGACTACATGCACCCCTCCACTCACTAACCTTATCCCCGTCGAATAATAACAATATGAAGTATTTAGTGCTGCTATCTTGGCTCTAAATAATATATTTATATAAATCTGCGGTACATTTATTGACTAATTGCACCCCTCCACTCCCCAACCTTATCACCAACAAGTAATAGCAATAAAAAGTATTTAGTGCTGCTATCTTGGCTCTAAATAATATATTTATATAAATCTAGCAAATATGCTCTACATTTATTTACTACTTGCACCCCTCCACTCACCAACCTTATCCCCACCAAATAACAACAATAGGAAGTTTTTAGTGCTGCTATCTTGGCTCTTATTCAGATATTTATATAAATCTAACAAATAATAACAATAAAAAGTATTTAGTGCTGCTATCTTGGCTCTAAATCAGATATTTATTTACATCTAGCAAATATTCGGTGCATTTATTGACTACTTGCACCTCTCCACTATCCAACCGTATCCAAATAGTAACAATAAGAAGTATTTAGTGCTGCTATCTTGGCGCTAAATAATATATTTATATAAATCTAGCAAATATGCTCTACATTTATTTACTACTTGCACCCCTCTACTCACCAACCTTATCCCCACCAAATAACAACAATAAGAAGCTTTTAGTGCTGCTATCTTGGCTCTTATTCAGATATTTATATAAATCTAACAAATAATAACAATACAAAGTATTTAGTGCTTCTAGATAGAAGATAGAAGAGCCAAGATGGCGCTAACTCAGATATTTATTTACATCTAGCAAATATTCGGTACATTTATTGACTACATGCACCCCTCCACTCACTAACCTTATCCCCGTCGAATAATAACAATATGAAGTATTTAGTGCTGCTATCTTGGCTCTAACTCAGATATTTATTTACATCTAGCAAATATTCGGTACATTTATTGACTACATGCACCCCTCCACTCACTAACCTTATCACCAACAAGTAATAGCAATAAAAAGTATTTAGTGCTGCTATCTTGGCTCTAAATAATATATTTTTATAAATATATCAAATATGCTCTACATTTATTTACTAATTGCACCCCCTCCACTCCCCAACCTTATCCCCACCAAATAACAACAATAAGAAGCTTTTAGTGCTGCTATCTTGGCGCTTATTCAGATATTTATATAAATCTAACAAATAATAACAATACAAAGTATTTAGTGCTTCTATCTTGGCTCTAACTCAGATATTTATTTACATCTAGCAAATATTCGGTACATTTATTGACTACATGCACCCCTCCACTCACTAACCTTATCCCCGTAGAATAATAACAATATGAAGTATTTAGTGCTGCTATCTTGGCTCTAAATAATATATTTATATAAATCTGCGGTACATTTATTGACTAATTGCACCCCTCCACTCCCCAACCTTATCACCAACAAGTAATAGCAATAAAAAGTATTTAGTGCTGCTATCTTGGCTCTAAATAATATATTTTTATAAATATATCAAATATGCTCTACATTTATTTACTAATTGCACCCCCTCCACTCCCCAACCTTATTCCCACCAAATAACAACAATAATAAGTTTTTAGTGCTGCTATCTTGGCTCTTATTCAGATATTTATATAAATCTAACAAATTATAACAATAAAAAGTATTTAGTGCTGCTATCTTGGCTCTAAATAAGATATTTATTTACATCTAGCATATATTCGGTGCATTTATTGACTACTTGCACCTCTCGACCTTCAAACCATATCCAGATAATAACAGTAAGAATTATTTAGTGCTGCTATCTGCCTCTAAATAAGATATTTATATAAATCTAGCAAATATGCGCTACATTTATTGACTACTTACCTTATATCCCCACCAAATAACAACAATAAGAAGTATTTAGTGCTGCTATCTTGGCTCTTGCACCTCTCCACTATCCAACCGTATCCAAATAATAACAGTAAGAATTATTTAGTGCTGCTATCTTGGCTCTAAATAACATATATATATAAATCTGCGGTACATTTATTGACTACTTGCACCCCTCCACTCACCAACCTTATCCCCACCAAATAACAATAGTAAGAATTATTTAGTGCTGCTACCTTGGCTCTAAGTAATATATTTATATAAATCTAGCAAATTTGATGTACATTTATTTACTACTTGCACCGCTCCACTCTCCAACCTTATCCCCACCAAATAAAAACAATAAGAAGTATTTAGTGCGGCTATCTAGGCCCTAAATCAGATATTTATATAAATCTAGCAAATAATAACAATAAAAAGTATGCAGAGCTGATATTTTCGCTCTAAATCAGATATCTATATAAATCTAGCAGATATCCGGTGGATTTATTGACTACATGCTTCCCTCCACTCTCCAACCTTATGCAAATAATAACAATAAGAAGTATTTAGTGCTGTTATCTTGGTTTTAAATCGAATATTTATATAAATCTAGCAAATATGCGGTACATTTATTGACTACTTGCACCCCTGCACTCAGCATTTGTATCCCCGACAAATAACAAAAAAAAAATCCGGTGCTGCTATCTTGGCGCTAAATCAGATATTTATATAAATCTAGCAGATTTCCGGTACATTAGTTGACACTCCTCAACCTTATCCCCACCAAATAACAACAATAGGAAGTTTTTAGTGCTGCTATCTTGGCTCTTATTCAGATATTTATATAAATCTAACAAATAATAACAATAAAAAGTATTTAGTGCTGCTATCTTGGCTCTAAATCAGATATTTATTTACATCTAGCAAATATTCGGTGCATTTATTGACTACTTGCACCTCTCCACTATCCAACCGTATCCAAATAGTAACAATAAGAAGTATTTAGTGCTGCTATCTTGGCGCTAAATAATATATTTATATAAATCAAGCAAATATGCTCTACATTTATTTACTACTTGCACCCCTCTACTCACCAACCTTATCCCCACCAAATAACAACAATAAGAAGCTTTTAGTGCTGCTATCTTGGCTCTTATTCAGATATTTATATAAATCTAACAAATAATAACAATACAAAGTATTTAGTGCTTCTAGATAGAAGATAGAAGAGCCAAGATGGCGCTAACTCAGATATTTATTTACATCTAGCAAATATTCGGTACATTTATTGACTACATGCACCCCTCCACTCACTAACCTTATCCCCGTCGAATAATAACAATATGAAGTATTTAGTGCTGCTATCTTGGCTCTAAATAATATATTTATATAAATCTGCGGTACATTTATTGACTAATTGCACCCCTCCACTCCCCAACCTTATCACCAACAAGTAATAGCAATAAAAAGTATTTAGTGCTGCTATCTTGGCTCTAAATAATATATTTATATAAATCTAGCAAATATGCTCTACATTTATTTACTACTTGCACCCCTCCACTCCCCAACCTTATCCCCACCAAATAACAACAATAAGAAGTTTTTAGTGCAGCTATCTTGGCTCTTATTCAGATATTTATATAAATCTAACAAATAATAACAATACAAAGTATTTAGTGCTGCTATCTTGGCTCTAAATCAGATATTTATTTACATCTAGCAAATATTCGGTGCATTTATTGACTACTTGCACCTCTCCACTATCCAACCGTATCCAAATAATAACAATAAGAAGTATTTAGTGCTGCTATCTTGGCTCTAAATAATATATTTTTATAAATATATCAAATATGCTCTACATTTATTTACTACTTGCACCCCCTCCACTCCCCAACCTTATCCCCACCAAATAACAACAATAAGAAGTTTTTAGTGCTGCTATCTTGGCTCTTATTCAGATATTTATATAAATCTAACAAATAATAACAATAAAAAGTATTTAGTGCTGCTATCTTGGCTCTAAATCAGATATTTATTTACATCTAGCAAATATTCGGTGCATTTATTGACTACTTGCACCTCTCGACTATCAAACCATATCCAGATAATAACAGTAAGAATTATTTAGTGCTGCTATCTGCCTCTAAATAAGATATTTATATAAATCTAGCAAATATGCGCTATATTTATTGACTACTTACCTTATATCCCCACCAAATAACAACAATAAGAAGTATTTAGTGCTGCTATCTTGGCTCTAAAGCAGATATTTATATAAATCTAGCAAATAATAAGAATAAAAAGTATGCATAAATGTAGCAAATATTTGGTACATTTAGTAACTACATGCACCCCTCCACTCACCAACCTTATCCAAAAAATAACAGTAAGAATTATTTAATGCTGCTATTAATCTGCGGTACATATATTGACTACTAGCACCCCTCAACTCTCCAACCGTATCCCCGGCAATATAATAACAATAAGAAGTATTTAGTGCTGCTATATTTGCTCCAAATCAGATATTTATTTACATCTAGCAAATATTCGGTACATTTATTGACTACATGCACCCCTCCACTTTCCAACCTTATCCAAATAATAACAATAAGAAGTATTCAGAGCTGCTATCTTGGCTCTAAATCAGATATTTATTTATTTCTAGCAAATATACGATACATTTATTGACTACCTGCACCTCTCCACTATCCAACCATATCCCCACCAAATAACAACAATAAGAAGTATTTAGTGCTGCTATCTTGGCTCTAAATCAGATATTTATATAAATCTAGCAAATAATAACAATAAAAAGTATTTAGTGCTGCTATCTTGGCTTTAAATCAGATATTTATTTACATCTATCAAATATTCGGTATATTTATTAACTGCATGCACACCTCCACTCACCAACCTTACCCAAATAACAGTACGAATTATTTAGTGCTGCTATCTTGGCTCTAAATAAGAAATGTATATAAATCTAGCACATATGCGCTACATTTATTGACTACTTGCAATCCTCAACTCACCAACCTTATATCCCCACCAAATAACAACAATAAGAAGTATTAAGTGCTGCTATCTTGGCTCTAAATCAGATATTTATATACACCTAGCAAATAATAACAATAAAAAATATGCAGATCATATCATAAATCATATATTTATATAAATTTAGGAAATATTCTGTACATTTTTTGACTACATGCACCCCTCCACTCACCAACCTTATTCAAATAATAACAATAAGAAGTATTTAGTGCTGATATCTTAGTTCTAAATAATATATTTAAATAAATCTAGCAAATATGCACTAAATTTATTGACTATTTGCTCCCCTCCACTCTCCAACCTCATCCCCAGAAAATAACAACAATAAGAAGTATTTAGTGCTGCTTTCTTGTTTCTAAATCGAATATTTATATAAATCTAGCAAATATGCGGTACATTTATTGACTACTTGCACCCCTCCACTCACCAACCGTATCCCCGGCAAATAATAACAATAAAAAGTGATACTAGTGCTACTATCTTGGCTCTAAATCAGATAATTATTTACATCTAGCAAATATTCGGTGCATTTATTGACTACTTGCACCTCTCCACTATCCAACCGTATCCAAATAATAACAGTAAGAATTATTTGGTGCTACTATCTTGGCTCTAAATCAGATATTTATTATAAATCTAGCAAATAACAATAAACATTTTTTAGTGCTACTATCTTGGCTCTAAATCAGATATTTATTTACATCTAGCAAATATTCGGTACATTTATTGACTACCTGCACCTCTCCACTATCCAACCGTATCCAAATATTAACAGTAAGAATTATTTGGTGCTGCTATCTTGGCTCTAAATAACATATATATATAAATCTGCGGTACATTTATTGACTACTTGCACCCCTCCACTCACCAACCTTATCCCCACCAAATAACAATAGTAAGAATTATTTAGTGCTGCTACCTTGGCTCTAAGTAATATATTTATATAAATCTAGCAAATTTGATGTACATTTATTTACTACTTGCACCGCTCCACTCTCCAACCTTATCCCCACCAAATAAAAACAATAAGAAGTATTTAGTGCGGCTATCTAGGCCCTAAATCAGATATTTATATAAATCTAGCAAATAATAACAATAAAAAGTATGCAGAGCTGATATTTTCGCTCTAAATCAGATATTTATATAAATCTAGCAGATATCCGGTGGATTTATTGACTACATGCTTCCCTCCACTCTCCAACCTTATGCAAATAATAACAATAAGAAGTATTTAGTGCTGCTATCTTGGTTTTAAATCGAATATTTATATAAATCTAGCAAATATGCGGTACATTTATTGACTACTTGCACCCCTGCACTCAGCATCTGTATCCCCGACAAATAACAATAAAAAAATCCGGTGCTGCTATCTTGGCGCTAAATCAGATATTTATATAAATCTAGCAGATTTCCGGTACATTAATTGACTACTTGCACCCCTCCACTCCCCAACCTTATCCCCACCAAATAACAACAATAAGAAGTTTTAGTGCTATCTTGGCTCTTATTCAGATATTTATATAAATCTAACAAATAATAACAATAAAAAGTATTTAGTGCTGCTATATTGGCTCTAAATCAGATATTTATTTACATCTAGCAAATATTCGGTGCATTTATTGACTACTTGCACCTCTCCACTATCCAACCGTATCCAAATAATAACAATAAGAAGTATTTAGTGTTGCTATCTTGGCGCTAAATAATATATTTATATAAATCTAGCAAATTTGATGTACATTTATTTACTACTTGCACCGCTCCACTCTCCAACCTTATCCCCACCAAATAAAAACAATAAGATGTATTTAGTGCGGCTATCTAGGCCCTAAATCAGATATTTATATAAATCTAGCAAATAATAACAATAAAAAGTATGCAGAGCTGATATTTTCGCTCTAAATCAGATATTTATATAAATCTAACAGATATCCGGTGGATTTATTGACTACATGCTTCCCTCCACTCTCCAACCTTATGCAAATAATACCAATAAGAAGTATTTAGTGCTGCTATCTTGGTTTTAAATCGAATATTTATATAAATCTAGCAAATATGCGCTACATTTATTGACTACTTACCTTATATCCCCACCAAATAACAACAATAAGAAGTATTTAGTGCTGCTATCTTGGCTCTAAAGCAGATATTTATATAAATCTAGCAAATAATAAGAATAAAAAGTATGCATAAATGTAGCAAATATTTGGTACATTTAGTAACTACATGCACCCCTCCACTCACCAACCTTATCCAAAAAATAACAGTAAGAATTATTTAATGCTGCTATTAATCTGCGGTACATATATTGACTACTAGCACCCCTCAACTCTCCAACCGTATCCCCGGCAATATAATAACAATAAGAAGTATTTAGTGCTGCTATATTTGCTCCAAATCAGATATTTATTTACATCTAGCAAATATTCGGTACATTTATTGACTACATGCACCCCTCCACTTTCCAACCTTATCCAAATAATAACAATAAGAAGTATTCAGAGCTGCTATCTTGGCTCTAAATCAGATATTTATTTATTTCTAGCAAATATACGATACATTTATTGACTACCTGCACCTCTCCACTATCCAACCATATCCCCACCGAATAACAACAATAAGAAGTATTTAGTGCTGCTATCTTGGCTCTAAATCAGATATTTATATAAATCTAGCAAATAATAACAATAAAAAGTATTTAGTGCTGCTATCTTGGCTTTAAATCAGATATTTATTTACATCTATCAAATATTCGGTATATTTATTAACTGCATGCACACCTCCACTCACCAACCTTACCCAAATAACAGTACGAATTATTTAGTGCTGCTATCTTGGCTCTAAATAAGAAATGTATATAAATCTAGCACATATGCGCTACATTTATTGACTACTTGCAATCCTCAACTCACCAACCTTATATCCCCACCAAATAACAACAATAAGAAGTATTAAGTGCTGCTATCTTGGCTCTAAATCAGATATTTATATACACCTAGCAAATAATAACAATAAAAAATATGCAGATCATATCATAAATCATATATTTATATAAATTTAGGAAATATTCGGTACATTTTTTGACTACATGCACCCCTCCACTCACCAACCTTACCCAAATAACAGTAAGACTTATTTAGTGCTGCTATAATTCTGCGGTACATTTATTGACTACTTCCACCCCTCCACTCCCAACCTTATCCCCAACAAATAACAACAATAAAAATTTTTTAGTGCTACTATCTTGGCTCTAAATCAGATATTTATATAAATCTAGCAAATAATAACAATAAAAATTTTTTAGTGCTGCTATCTTGGCTCTAAATCAGATATTTATTTACATCTAGCAAATATTCGGTACATTTATTGACTACTTGCACCTCTCCACTATCCAACCGTATCCAAATAATAACAATAATAAGTATTTAGTGCTGCTATCTTGGCTCTAACTCAGATATTTATTTACATCTAGCAAATATTCGGTGCATTTATTCACTACTTGCACCTTTCCACTATCCAACCGTATCCAAATAATAACAGTAAGAATTATTTAGTGCTGCTATCTTGGCTCTAAATTACATATATATATAAATCTGCGGTACATTTATTGACTACTTGCACCCCTCCACTCACCAACCTTATCCCCACCAAATAACAATAGTAAGAATTATTTAGTGCTGCTACCTTGGCTCTAAGTAATATATTTATATAAATCTAGCAAATTTGATGTACATTTATTTACTACTTGCACCGCTCCACTCTCCAACCTTATCCCCACCAAATAAAAACAATAAGAATTATTTAGTGCGGCTATCTAGGCCCTAAATCAGCTATTTATATAAATCTAGCAAATAATAACAATAAAAAGTATGCAGAGCTGATATTTTCGCTCTAAATCAGATATTTATATAAATCTAGCAGATATCCGGTGGATTTATTGACTACATGCTTCCCTCCACTCTCCAACCTTATGCAAATAATAACAATAAGAAGTATTTAGTGCTGCTATCTTGGTTTTAAATCGAATATTTATATAAATCTAGCAAATATGCGGTACATTTATTGACTACTTGCACCCCTGCTCTCAGCATCTGTATCCCCGACAAATAACAATAAAAAAATCCGGTGCTGCTATCTTGGCACTAAATCAGATATTTATATAAATCTAGCAGATTTCCGGTACATTTATTAACTACATGCACCCCTCCACTCACCAACCTTTTCCAAATAATAACAATAAGAAGTATTTAGTGCTGCTATCTTGGTTTTAAATCGAATATTTATATAAATCTAGCAAATATGCGGTACATTTATTGACTACTTGCACCCCTCCACTCACCAACCGTATCCCCGGCAAATAAAAACAATAAGAAGTATTTAGTGCTGTTATCTTGGGATCTAAATCAGATATTTATTTACATCTAGCAAATATGATGTACATTTATTGACTACTTGCACCCCTGCACTCAGCATCTGTATCCCCGACAAATAACAATAAAAAAATCCGGTGCTGCTATCTCTGCGCTAAATCAGATATTTATATACCTCTAGCAGATTTCCGATACATTTATTGACTATATGCACCCCTCCACTAACTAACATTTAGTGCTGCTTTCTTGGCTCTAAGTACTATATTTATATACATCTGCGGTACATTTATTGACTACTTGCACTCCTCCACTCCCCAACCTTAACCCCAACAAATAACAACAATAAAAAGTATTTAGTGTTACTATCTTGGCTCTAAATCAGATATTTATATAAATCTAGCAAATAATAACAATAAAAAGTATGCAGAGCTGCTATCTTGGGGCTAAATCAGATATTTATATAAATCTAGCAGATTTCCAGTACATTTATTGACTACATGCACCCCTCCACTCACCAACCTTTTCCAAATAATAACAATAAGAAGTATTTAGTGCTGCTATCTTGGCTCTAAATAATATATTTATATAAATCTAGCAAATTTGATGTACATTTATTTACTACTTGCACCGCTCCACTCTCCAACCTTATCCCCACCAAATAAAAACAATAAGAAGTATTTAGTGCGGCTATCTAGGCCCTTAATCAGATATTTATATAAATCTAGCAAATAATAACAATAAAAAGTATGCAGAGCTGCTATCTTGGCGCTAAATCAGATAATTATATAAATCTATCAGATTTCCGGTACATTTATTGACTACATGCACCCCTCCACTCACCAACCTTTTCCAAATAATAACAATAATAAGTATTTAGTGCTGCTATCTTGGCTCTAAATAATATATTTATATAAATCTAGCAAATTTGATGTACATTTATTTACTACTTGCACCGCTCCACTCTCCAACCTTATCCCCACCAAATAAAAACAATAAGAATTATTTAGTGCGGCTATCTAGGCCCTAAATCAGCTATTTATATAAATCTAGCAAATAATAACAATAAAAAGTATGCAGAGCTGATATTTTCGCTCTAAATCAGATATTTACATAAATCTATCAGATATCCGGTGGATTTATTGACTACATGCTTCCCTCCACTCTTCCAACCTTATGCAAATAATAACAATAAGAAGTATTTAGTGCTGCTATCTTGGTTTTAAATCGAATATTTATATAAATCCAGCAAATATGCGGTACATTTATTGACTACTTGCACCCCTGCACTCACCATCTGTATCCCCAACATATAACAATAAAAAAATCCGGTGCTGCTATCTTGGCGCTAAATCAGATATTTATAAACCTCTAGCAGATGTCCGATACATTTATTGACTATATGCACCCGTCCACTAACTAACCTTATCCAAATAATAACAGTAAGAATTATTTAGTGCTGATATCTTGGCTCTAAGTACTATATTAATATACATCTGCGGTACATTTATTGACTACTTGCACCCCTCCACTCTCCAACCGTATCCCCGGCAAATAATAACGATAAGAAGTATTTAGTGCTGTTATCTTGGGATCTAAATCAGATATTTATTTACATCTAGCAAATATGCTGTACATTTATTGACTACTTGCACCCCATGCACTCACCAACTGTATCCCCGCCAAATAATAACAATACAAAATTCAGTACTGCTATCTTGGCGCTAAATCAGATATTTTTATACATCTAGCAGATTTCAGGTACATTTATTGACTATATGCACCCCTCCACTCACTACCTTATCCAAATAATAACAGTAAGAATTAGTTAGTGCTGATATCTTGACTCTAAATAATATATTTCTATAAATCTGCGGTACATTTATTGACTAATTGAACCCCTCCACTCACCAACCTTATAACCAACAAATAACAACAATAAAAAGTATTTAGTGCTACTATCTTGGCTCTAAATCAGATATTTATATAAATCTAGCAGATTTCCGGTGCATCTATTGACTATATGCACCCCTCCACTAACTAACCTTATCCAAATAATAACAGTAAGAATTATTTAGTGCTGCTATCTTGGCTCTAAGTACTATATTAATATACATCTGCGGTACATTTATTGACTACTTGCACCCCTCCACTCACCAACCTTATCCCCACCAAATAACAATAGTAAGAATTATTTAGTGCTGCTATCTTGGCTCTAAGTACTATATTAATATACATCTGCGGTACATTTATTGACTACTTGAACCCCTCCACTCACCAACCTTATAACCAACAAATAACAACAATAAAAAGTATTTAGTGCTACTATCTTGGCTTTAAATCAGATATTTATATAAATCTAGCAGATTTCCGGTGCATTTATTGACTACTTGCACCCCTCCACTCACCAACCGTATTCCCGGCAAATAATAACAATAAGAAGTATTTAGTGCTGCTATCTTGGGATCTAAATCAGTTATTTATTTACATCTAGCAAATATGCTGTACATTTATTGACTACTTGCACCCCTGCACTCAGCATCTGTATCCCCGACAAATAACAATAAAAAAATCCGGTGCTGCTATCTTGGCGCTAAATCAGATATTTATATACCTCTAGCAGATTTCCGATACATTTATTGAATATATGCACCCCTCCACTAACTAACATTATCCAAATAATAACAGTAAGAATTATTTAGTGCTGCTATCTTGGCTCTAAGTACTATATTTATATACATCTGCTGTACATTTATTGACTACTTGCACTCCTCCACTCCCCAACCTTAACCCCAACAAATAACAACAATAAAAAGTATTTAGTGCTACTATCTTGGCTCTAAATCAGATATTTATATAAATCTAGCAAATAATAACAATAAAAAGTATGCAGAGCTGCTATCTTGGCGCTAAATCAAATATTTGTATAAATCTAGCAGATTTCCGGTACATTTATTGACTACATGCACCCCTCCACTCACCAACCTTTTCCAAATAATAACAATAAGAAGTATTTAGTGATGCTATCTTGGCTCTAAATAATATATTTATATAAATCTAGCAAATTTGATGTACATTTATTTACTACTTGCACCCCTCCACTCTCCAACCTTATCCCCGGCAAATAATAACAATAAGAAGTATTTAGTGCTGCTATCTTGGGATCTAAATCAGTTATTTATTTACATCTAGCAAATATGCTGTACATTTATTGACTACTTGCACCCCTGCACTCAGCATCTGTATCTTCGACAAATAACAATAAAAAAATCCGGTGCTGCTATCTTGGCGCTAAATCAGATATTTATATACCTCTAGCAGATTTCCGATACATTTATTGAATATATGCACCCCTCCACTAACTAACATTATCCAAATAATAACAGTAAGAATTATTTAGTGCTGCTATCTTGGCTCTAAGTACTATATTTATATACATCTGCTGTACATTTATTGACTACTTGCACTCCTCCACTCCCCAACCTTAACCCCAACAAATAACAACAATAAAAAGTATTTAGTGCTACTATCTTGGCTCTAAATCAGATATTTATATAAATCTAGCAAATAATAACAATAAAAAGTATGCAGAGCTGCTATCTTGGCGCTAAATCAAATATTTATATAAATCTAGCAGATTTCCGGTACATTTATTGACTACATGCTTCCCTCCACTCTCCAACCATATCCAAATAATAACAATAAGAAGTATCTTGGTTCTAAATCGAATATTTATATCAAATCAGATATTTTTATACATCTAGCAGATTTCAGGTACATTTATTGACTATATGCACCCCTCCACTCACTAACCTTATCCAAATAATAACAGTAAGAATTATTTAGTGCTGCTATCTTGTCTCTAAATAATATATTTATATAAATCTACGGTACATTTATTGACTACTTGGAACCCTCCACTCCCCAACCTTATCCCCAACAAATAACAATAATAAGAAGTATTTAGTGCTGCTATATTTGCTCTAAATCAGATATTTATATAAATCTAGCAAATAATAACAATAAAAAGTATGCAGAGCTGCTATTTTGGCTCTAAATCAGATATTTATATAAATCTAGCAGATTTCCGGTTCATTTATTGACTACATGCTTCCCTCCACTCTCCAACCATATCCAAATAATAACAATAAGAAGTATCTTGGTTCTAAATCGAATATTTATATAAATCTAGCAAATATGCGGTACATTTATTGACTAATTGCACCCCTCCACTCACCAACCGTATCCACGGCAAATAATAACAATAATAAGTATTTAGTGCTGCTATCTTGGGATCTAAATCAGATATTTATTTACATCTAGCAAATATGCTGTACATTTATTGACTACTTGCACGCCTGCACTCACCATCTGTATCCCCGACAAATAATAACAATACAAAAATCCGGTGCTGCTATCTTGACGCTAAATCAGATATTTATATACATCTAGCAGATTTCCGGTACATTTATTGACTATATGCACCCCTCCACTCAATAACCTTATCCAAATAATAACAATAAGAAGAATTTAGTGCTGCTATCTTGGCTCTAAATCAGATAATTATTTACATCTAGCAAATATGCGTTACATTTATTGACTACTTGTACCCCTCCAGTCGCCAACCTTATCCCCGTCGAAAAATAACAATATGAATTATTTAGTGCTTCTATCTTGGCTCTAACTCAGATATTTATTTACATATAGCAAATATTCGGTACATTTATTGACTACTTGCAAACCTCAACTCCCCAACCTTATCCCCAACAAATAACAATAATAAGAAGTATTTAGTGCTGCTATCTTGGCTCTAAATCAGATATTTATATAAATCTAGCAAATAATAACAATAAAAAGTATGCAGTTTGCTATCTTGTATCTAAATAATATATTTATATATTATTGACTACTTGCACCTCTACACTCTCCAACCTTATCCAAATAATAACAGTAAGAATTATTTAGTGCTGCTATCTTGGCTCTAAATAATATATTTATATAAATCTACATTTATTGACTACTTGGAACCCTCCACTCTCCAACCTTATCCCCAACAAATGACAATAATAAGAAGTATTTAGTGCTGCTATATTTGCTCTAAATCAGATATTTATATAATCTACCAAATAATAACAATAAGAAGTATTTAGTGCTGCTATCTTGGCTCTAAATTAGATATTTAAATAAATCTAGCAGATAACCGGTGCATTTATTGACTACATGCACCCCTCCACTCAATAACCTTATCCAAATAATAATAAGAAGAATTTAGTGCTGCTATCTTGGCTCTAAATCAGATAATTATTTACATCTAGCAAATATGCGTTACATTTATTGACTACTTGTACCCCTCCAGTCACCAACCTTATCCCCGTCGAAAAATAACAATATGAAGTATTTAGTGCTTCTATCTTGGCTCTAACTCAGATATTTATTTACATCTAGCAAATATGCGGTACATTTATTGACTACTTGCACCCCTCCACTCACCAACCGTATCCACGGCAAATAATAACAATAATAAGTATTTAGTGCTGCTATCTTGGGATCTAAATCAGATATTTATTTACATCTAGCAAATATGCTGTACATTTATTGACTACTTGCACCCCTGCACTCACCATCTGTATCCCCGACAAATAATAACAATAAAAAAATCCGGTGCTGCTATCTTGACGCTAAATCAGATATTTATATACCTCTAGCAGATTTCCGATACATTTATTGACTATATGCACCCCTCCACTCACTAACCTTATCCAAATAATAACAGTAAGAATTAGTTAGTGCTGCTATCTTGACTCTAAATAATATATTTATATAAATCTGCGGTACATTTATTGACTACTTGAACCCCTCCACTCACCAACCTTATACCCAACAAATAACAACAATAAAAAGTATTTAGTGCTACTATCTTGGCTCTAAATCAGATATTTATATAAATCTAGCAAATAATAACAATAAGAAGTATTTAGTGCTGCTATCTTGGTTCTAAATCAGATATTTATATAAATCTAGCAAATAATAACAATAAAAAGTATGCAGAGCTGCTATCTTGGCTCTAAATCAGATATTTATATAAATCTAGCAGATTTCCGGTGCATTTATTGACTACATGCTTCCCTCCACTCACCAACCATATCCAAATAATAACAATAAGAAGTATCTTGGTTCTAAATCGAATATTTATATAAATCTAGCAAATATGCGGTACATTTATTGACTACATGCACCCCTCCACTCACCAACCTTTTCCAAATAAAAACAATAAGAAGTATTTAGTGCTGCTATCTTGGCTCTAAATAATATATTTATATAAATCTAGCAAATAATAACAATAAGAAGTATTTAGTGCTGCTATCTTGGTTCTAAATCAGATATTTATATAAATCTAGCAAATAATAACAATAAAAAGTATGCAGAGCTGCTATCTTGGCTCTAAATCAGATATTTATATAAATCTAGCAGATTTCCGGTGCATTTATTGACTACATGCTTCCCTCCACTCACCAACCATATCCAAATAATAACAATAAGCAGTATCTTGGTTCTAAATCGAATATTTATATAAATCTAGCAAATATGCGGTACATTTATTGACTACATGCACCCCTCCACTCACCAACCTTTTCCAAATAAAAACAATAAGAAGTATTTAGTGCTGCTATCTTGGCTCTAAATAATATATTTATATAAATCTAGCAAATAATAACAATAAAAAGTACTTAGTGCTGCTATCTTGGCGCTTAATTAGATATATATATAAATCTAGCAAATAATAACAATAAGAAGTATGCAGATCTGTTATCTTGGGTCTAAATCAGATATTTATATAAATCTAGCAGATTTCCGGTGCATTTATTGACTACATGCACCCCCCACTCACCAACCTTATCCAAATATAAACAATAAGAAGTATTTAGTGCTGCTATCTTGGTTCTAAATCGAATATTTATATAAATCTAGCAATTATGCGGTACATTTATTTATTATTGTTTGCTATCTTGTATCTAAATAATATATTTATATATTATTGACTACTTGCACCTCTCCACTCTCCAACCTTATCCAAATAATAACAGTAAGAATTATTTAGTGCTGCTATCTTGGCTCTAAATAATATATTGATATAAATCTACATTTATTGACTACTTGGAACCCTCCACTCTCCAACCTTACCCCCAACAAATAACAATAATAAGAAGTATTTAGTGCTGCTATATTTGCTCTAAATCAGATATTTATATAATCTACCAAATAATAACAATAAGAAGTATTTAGTGCTGCTATCTTGGCTCTAAATTAGATATTTAAATAAATCTAGCAGATAACCGGTGCATTTATTGACTACATGCACCCCTCCACTCAATAACCTTATCCAAATAATAACAATAAGAAGTATTTAGTGCTGCTATCTTGGCTCTAAATCAGATAATTATTTACATCTAGCAAATATGCGTTACATTTATTGACTACTTGTACCCCTCCAGTCACCAACCTTATCCCCGTCGAAAAATAACAATATGAAGTATTTAGTGCTTCTATCTTGGCTCTAACTCAGATATTTATGTACATCTAGCAAATATGCGGTACATTTATTGACTACTTGCACCCCTCCACTCACCAACCGTATCCACGGCAAATAATAACAATAAGAAGTATTTAGTGCTGCTATCTTGGGATCTAAATCAGATATTTATTTACATCTAGCAAATATGCTGTACATTTATTGACTACTTGCACCCCTGCACTCACCATCTGTATCCCCGACAAATAATAACAATAAAAAAATCCGGTGCTGCTATCTTGACGCTAAATCAGATATTAATATACCTCTAGCAGATTTCCGATACATTTATTGACTATATGCACCCCTCCACTCACTAACCTTATCCAAATAATAACAGTAAGAATTAGTTATTGCTGCTATCTTGACTCTAAATAATATATTTATATAAATCTGCGGTACATTTATTGACTACTTGAACCCCTCCACTCACCAACCTTATACCCAACAAATAACAACAATAAAAAGTATTTAGTGCTACTATCTTGGCTCTAAATCAGATATTTATTTACATCTAGCAAATATGCTGTACATTTATTGACAACTTGCACGCCTGCACTCACCATCTGTATCCCCTACAAATAATAACAATAAAAAAATCCGGTGCTGCTATCTTGACGCTAAATCAGATATTTATATACCTCTAGCAGATTTCCGATACATTTATTGACTATATGCACCCCTCCACTCACTAACATTATCCAAATAATAACAGTAAGAATTAGTTAGTGCTGCTATCTTGACTCTGAATAATATATTTATATAAATCTGCGGTACATTTATTGACAACTTGAACCCCTCCACTCACCAACCTTATACCCAACAAACAACAACAATAAAAAGTATTTAGTGCTACTATCTTAGCTCTAAATCAGATATTTATATAAATCTAGCAAATAATAACAATAAGAAGTATTTAGTGTTGCTATCTTGGCTCTAAATCAGATATTTATATAAATCTAGCAAATAATAACAATAAAAAGTATGCAGAGCTGCTATCTTGGCTCTAAATCAGATATTTATATAAATCTAGCAGATTTCCTGTGCATTTATTGACTACATGCTTCCCTCCTCTAGCAAATAATAACAATAAAAAATATGCAGAGCTGATATTTTGGATCTAAATCAGATATTTATAAAATCTAGCAGATATCCGATACATTTATTGACTATATGCACCCCTCCACTCACTAACCTTATCCAAATAATAACACTAAGAATTAGTTAGTGCTGCTATCTTGGCTCTAAATAATATATTTATATAAATCTGCGGTACATTTATTGACTACTTGAACCCCTCCACTCATCAACCTTATACCCAACAAATAACAACAAAAAAAAGTATTTAGTGCTACTATCTTGGCTCTAAATCAGATATTTATATAAATCTAGCAAATAATAACAATAAGAAGTATTTAGTGCTGCTATCTTGGCGCTAAATCAGGTATTTATATAAATCTAGCAAATAATAACATTAAAAAGTATGCAGAGCTGCTATCTTGGCTCTAAATCAGATATTTATATAAATCTAGCAGATTTCCGGTGCATTTATTGACTACATGCTTCCCTCCACTCTCCAAACTTATCCAAATAATAACAATAAGAAGTATTTAGTGATGCTATCTTGGCTCTAAATCAGATATTTATCTACATCTAGATTTCCGGTACATTTATTGACTACATGCACCCCTCCACTCACCAACCTTTTCCAAATAAAAACAATAAGAAGTATTTAGTGCTGCTATCTTGGCTCTAAATAATATATTTATATAAATCTAGCAAATAATAACAATAAAAAGTACTTAGTGCTGCTATCTTGGCGCTTAATTAGATATATATATAAATCTAGCAAATAATAACAATAAGAAGTATGCAGATCTGCTATCTTGGGTCTAAATCAGATATTTATATAAATCTAGCAGATTTCCGGTGCATTTATTGACTACATGCACCCCCCACTCACCAACCTTATCCAAATATAAACAATAAGAAGTATTTAGTGCTGCTATCTTGGTTCTAAATAATATATTTATATAAATCTGCGGTACATTTATTGACTACTTGAACCCCTCCACTCACCAACCTTATCCCCGTCGAAAAATAACAATATGAAGTATTTAGTGCTTCTATCTTGGCTCTAACTCAGATATTTATTTACATCTAGCAAATATGCGGTACATTTATTGACTACTTGCACCCCTCCACTCACCAACCGTATCCACGGCAAATAATAACAATAAGAAGTATTTAGTGCTGCTATCTTGGGATCTAAATCAGATATTTATTTACATCTAGCAAATATGCTGTACATTTATTGACTACTTGCACCCCTGCACTCACCATCTGTATCCCCGACAAATAATAACAATAAAAAAAATCCGGTGCTGCTATCTTGACGCTAAATCAGATATTTATATACCTCTAGCAGATTTCCGATACATTTATTGACTATATGCACCCCTCCACTCACTAACCTTATCCAAATAATAACAGTAAGAATTAGTTAGTGCTGCTATCTTGACTCTAAATAATATATTTATATAAATCTGCGGTACATTTATTGACTACTTGAACCCCTCCACTCACCAACCTTATACCCAACAAATAACAACAATAAAAAGTATTTAGTGCTACTATCTTGGCTCTAAATCAGATATTTATTTACATCTAGCAAATATGCTGTACATTTATTGACAACTTGCACGCCTGCACTCACCATCTGTATCCCCTACAAATAATAACAATAAAAAAATCCGGTGCTGCTATCTTGACGCTAAATCAGATATTTATATACCTCTAGCAGATTTCCGATACATTTATTGACTATATGCACCCCTCCACTCACTAACATTATCCAAATAATAACAGTAAGAATTAGTTAGTGCTGCTATCTTGACTCTGAATAATATATTTATATAAATCTGCGGTACATTTATTGACAACTTGAACCCCTCCACTCACCAACCTTATACCCAACAAATAACAACAATAAAAAGTATTTAGTGCTACTATCTTAGCTCTAAATCAGATATTTATATAAATCTAGCAAATAATAACAATAAGAAGTATTTAGTGATGCTATCTTGGCTCTAAATCAGATATTTATATAAATCTAGCAAATAATAACAATAAAAAGTATGCAGAGCTGCTATCTTGGCTCTAAATCAGATATTTATATAAATCTAGCAGATTTCCTGTGCATTTATTGACTACATGCTTCCCTCCTCTAGCAAATAATAACAATAAAAAATATGCAGAGCTGATATTTTGGATCTAAATCAGATATTTATAAAATCTAGCAGATATCCGATACATTTATTGACTATATGCACCCCTCCACTCACTAACCTTATCCAAATAATAACACTAAGAATAAGTTAGTGCTGCTATCTTGGCTCTAAATAATATATTTATATAAATCTGCGGTACATTTATTGACTACTTGAACCCCTCCACTCATCAACCTTATACCCAACAAATAACAACAAAAAAAAGTATTTAGTGCTACTATCTTGGCTCTAAATCAGATATTTATATAAATCTAGCAAATAATAACAATAAGAAGTATTTAGTGCTGCTATCTTGGCGCTAAATCAGGTATTTATATAAATCTAGCAAATAATAACATTAAAAAGTATGCAGAGCTGCTATCTTGGCTCTAAATCAGATATTTATATAAATCTAGCAGATTTCCGGTGCATTTATTGACTACATGCTTCCCTCCACTCTCCAAACTTATCCAAATAATAACAATAAGAAGTATTTAGTGATGCTATCTTGGCTCTAAATCAGATATTTATCTACATCTAGATTTCCGGTACATTTATTGACTACATGCACCCCTCCACTCACCAACCTTTTCCAAATAAAAACAATAAGAAGTATTTAGTGCTGCTATCTTGGCTCTAAATAATATATTTATATAAATCTAGCAAATAATAACAATAAAAAGTACTTAGTGCTGCTATCTTGGCGCTTAATTAGATATATATATAAATCTAGCAAATAATAACAATAAGAAGTATGCAGATCTGCTATCTTGGGTCTAAATCAGATATTTATATAAATCTAGCAGATTTCCGGTGCATTTATTGACTACATGCACCCCCCACTCACCAACCTTATCCAAATATAAACAATAAGAAGTATTTAGTGCTGCTATCTTGGTTCTAAATAATATATTTATATAAATCTGCGGTACATTTATTGACTACTTGAACCCCTCCACTCACCAACCTTATCCCCGTCGAAAAATAACAATATGAAGTATTTAGTGCTTCTATCTTGGCTCTAACTCAGATATTTATTTACATCTAGCAAATATGCGGTACATTTATTGACTACTTGCACCCCTCCACTCACCAACCGTATCCACGGCAAATAATAACAATAAGAAGTATTTAGTGCTGCTATCTTGGGATCTAAATCAGATATTTATTTACATCTGGCAAATATGCTGTACATTTATTGACTACTTGCACCCCTGCACTCACCATCTGTATCCCCGACAAATAATAACAATAAAAAAATCCGGTGCTGCTATCTTGACGCTAAATCAGATATTTATATACCTCTAGCAGATTTCCGATACATTTATTGACTATATGCACCCCTCCACTCACTAACCTTATCCAAATAATAACAGTAAGAATTAGTTAGTGCTGCTATCTTGACTCTAAATAATATATTTATATAAATCTGCGGTACATTTATTGACTACTTGAACCCCTCCACTCACCAACCTTATACCCAACAAATAACAACAATAAAAAGTATTTAGTGCTACTATCTTGGCTCTAAATCAGATATTTATTTACATCTAGCAAATATGCTGTACATTTATTGACAACTTGCACGCCTGCACTCACCATCTGTATCCCCTACAAATAATAACAATAAAAAAATCCGGTGCTGCTATCTTGACGCTAAATCAGATATTTATATACCTCTAGCAGATTTCCGATACATTTATTGACTATATGCACCCCTCCACTCACTAACATTATCCAAATAATAACAGTAAGAATTAGTTAGTGCTGCTATCTTGACTCTGAATAATATATTTATATAAATCTGCGGTACATTTATTGACAACTTGAACCCCTCCACTCACCAACCTTATACCCAACAAATAACAACAATAAAAAGTATTTAGTGCTACTATCTTAGCTCTAAATCAGATATTTATATAAATCTAGCAAATAATAACAATAAGAAGTATTTAGTGATGCTATCTTGGCTCTAAATCAGATATTTATATAAATCTAGCAAATAATAACAATAAAAAGTATGCAGAGCTGCTATCTTGGCTCTAAATCAGATATTTATATAAATCTAGCAGATTTCCTGTGCATTTATTGACTACATGCTTCCCTCCTCTAGCAAATAATAACAATAAAAAATATGCAGAGCTGATATTTTGGATCTAAATCAGATATTTATAAAATCTAGCAGATATCCGATACATTTATTGACTATATGCACCCCTCCACTCACTAACCTTATCCAAATAATAACACTAAGAATAAGTTAGTGCTGCTATCTTGGCTCTAAATAATATATTTATATAAATCTGCGGTACATTTATTGACTACTTGAACCCCTCCACTCATCAACCTTATACCCAACAAATAACAACAAAAAAAAGTATTTAGTGCTACTATCTTGGCTCTAAATCAGATATTTATATAAATCTAGCAAATAATAACAATAAGAAGTATTTAGTGCTGCTATCTTGGCGCTAAATCAGGTATTTATATAAATCTAGCAAATAATAACATTAAAAAGTATGCAGAGCTGCTATCTTGGCTCTAAATCAGATATTTATATAAATCTAGCAGATTTCCGGTGCATTTATTGACTACATGCTTCCCTCCACTCTCCAAACTTATCCAAATAATAACAATAAGAAGTATTTAGTGATGCTATCTTGGCTCTAAATCAGATATTTATCTACATCTAGATTTCCGGTACATTTATTGACTACATGCACCCCTCCACTCACCAACCTTTTCCAAATAAAAACAATAAGAAGTATTTAGTGCTGCTATCTTGGCTCTAAATAATATATTTATATAAATCTAGCAAATAATAACAATAAAAAGTACTTAGTGCTGCTATCTTGGCGCTTAATTAGATATATATATAAATCTAGCAAATAATAACAATAAGAAGTATGCAGATCTGCTATCTTGGGTCTAAATCAGATATTTATATAAATCTAGCAGATTTCCGGTGCATTTATTGACTACATGCACCCCCCACTCACCAACCTTATCCAAATATAAACAATAAGAAGTATTTAGTGCTGCTATCTTGGTTCTAAATAATATATTTATATAAATCTGCGGTACATTTATTGACTACTTGAACCCCTCCACTCACCAACCTTATCCCCGTCGAAAAATAACAATATGAAGTATTTAGTGCTTCTATCTTGGCTCTAACTCAGATATTTATTTACATCTAGCAAATATGCGGTACATTTATTGACTACTTGCACCCCTCCACTCACCAACCGTATCCACGGGAAATAATAACAATAAGAAGTATTTAGTGCTGCTATCTTGGGATCTAAATCAGATATTTATTTACATCTAGCAAATATGCTGTACATTTATTGACTACTTGCACCCCTGCACTCACCATCTGTATCCCCGACAAATAATAACAATAAAAAAATCCGGTGCTGCTATCTTGACGCTAAATCAGATATTTATATACCTCTAGCAGATTTCCGATACATTTATTGACTATATGCACCCCTCCACTCACTAACCTTATCCAAATAATAACAGTAAGAATTAGTTAGTGCTGCTATCTTGACTCTAAATAATATATTTATATAAATCTGCGGTACATTTATTGACTACTTGAACCCCTCCACTCACCAACCTTATACCCAACAAATAACAACAATAAAAAGTATTTAGTGCTACTATCTTGGCTCTAAATCAGATATTTATTTACATCTAGCAAATATGCTGTACATTTATTGACAACTTGCACGCCTGCACTCACCATCTGTATCCCCTACAAATAATAACAATAAAAAAATCCGGTGCTGCTATCTTGACGCTAAATCAGATATTTATATACCTCTAGCAGATTTCCGATACATTTATTGACTATATGCACCCCTCCACTCACTAACATTATCCAAATAATAACAGTAAGAATTAGTTAGTGCTGCTATCTTGACTCTGAATAATATATTTATATAAATCTGCGGTACATTTATTGACAACTTGAACCCCTCCACTCACCAACCTTATACCCAACAAATAACAACAATAAAAAGTATTTAGTGCTACTATCTTAGCTCTAAATCAGATATTTATATAAATCTAGCAAATAATAACAATAAGAAGTATTTAGTGATGCTATCTTGGCTCTAAATCAGATATTTATATAAATCTAGCAAATAATAACAATAAAAAGTATGCAGAGCTGCTATCTTGGCTCTAAATCAGATATTTATATAAATCTAGCAGATTTCCTGTGCATTTATTGACTACATGCTTCCCTCCTCTAGCAAATAATAACAATAAAAAATATGCAGAGCTGATATTTTGGATCTAAATCAGATATTTATAAAATCTAGCAGATATCCGATACATTTATTGACTATATGCACCCCTCCACTCACTAACCTTATCCAAATAATAACACTAAGAATTAGTTAGTGCTGCTATCTTGGCTCTAAATAATATATTTATATAAATCTGCGGTACATTTATTGACTACTTGAACCCCTCCACTCATCAACCTTATACCCAACAAATAACAACAAAAAAAAGTATTTAGTGCTACTATCTTGGCTCTAAATCAGATATTTATATAAATCTAGCAAATAATAACAATAAGAAGTATTTAGTGCTGCTATCTTGGCGCTAAATCAGGTATTTATATAAATCTAGCAAATAATAACATTAAAAAGTATGCAGAGCTGCTATCTTGGCTCTAAATCAGATATTTATATAAATCTAGCAGATTTCCGGTGCATTTATTGACTACATGCTTCCCTCCACTCTCCAAACTTATCCAAATAATAACAATAAGAAGTATTTAGTGATGCTATCTTGGCTCTAAATCAGATATTTATCTACATCTAGATTTCCGGTACATTTATTGACTACATGCACCCCTCCACTCACCAACCTTTTCCAAATAAAAACAATAAGAAGTATTTAGTGCTGCTATCTTGGCTCTAAATAATATATTTATATAAATCTAGCAAATAATAACAATAAAAAGTACTTAGTGCTGCTATCTTGGCGCTTAATTAGATATATATATAAATCTAGCAAATAATAACAATAAGAAGTATGCAGATCTGCTATCTTGGGTCTAAATCAGATATTTATATAAATCTAGCAGATTTCCGGTGCATTTATTGACTACATGCACCCCCCACTCACCAACCTTATCCAAATATAAACAATAAGAAGTATTTAGTGCTGCTATCTTGGTTCTAAATCGAATATTTATATAAATCTAGCAATTATGCGGTACATTTATTTATTATTGTTTGCTATCTTGTATCTAAATAATATATTTATATATTATTGACTACTTGCACCTCTCCACTCTCCAACCTTATCCAAATAATAACAGTAAGAATTATTTAGTGCTGCTATCTTGGCTCTAAATAATATATTGATATAAATCTACATTTATTGACTACTTGGAACCCTCCACTCTCCAACCTTATCCCCAACAAATAACAATAATAAGAAGTATTTAGTGCTGCTATATTTGCTCTAAATCAGATATTTATATAATCTACCAAATAATAACAATAAGAAGTATTTAGTGCTGCTATCTTGGCTATAAATTAGATATTTAAATAAATCTAGCAGATAACCGGTGCATTTATTGACTACATGCACCCCTCCACTCAATAACCTTATCCAAATAATAACAATAAGAAGAATTTAGTGCTGCTATCTTGGCTCTAAATCAGATAATTATTTACATCTAGCAAATATGCGTTACATTTATTGACTACTTGTACCCCTCCAGTCACCAACCTTATCCCCGTCGAAAAATAACAATATGAAGTATTTAGTGCTTCTATCTTGGCTCTAACTCAGATATTTATTTCCATCTAGCAAATATGCGGTACATTTATTGACTACTTGCACCCCTCCACTCACCAACCGTATCCACGGCAAATAATAACAATAAGAAGTATTTAGTGCTGCTATCTTGGGATCTAAATCAGATATTTATTTACATCTAGCAAATATGCTGTACATTTATTGACTACTTGCACCCCTGCACTCCCCTTCAAATAATAACAATAAAAAAATCCGGTGCTGCTATCTTGACGCTAAATCAGATATTTATATACCTCTAGCAGATTTCCGATACATTTATTGACTATATGCACCCCTCCACTCACTAACCTTATCCAAATAATAACAGTAAGAATTAGTTAGTGCTGCTATCTTGACTCTAAATAATATATTTATATAAATCTGCGGTACATTTATTGACTACTTGAACCCCTCCACTCACCAACCTTATACCCAACAAATAACAACAATAAAAAGTATTTAGTGCTACTATCTTGGCTCTAAATCAGATATTTATTTACATCTAGCAAATATGCTGTACATTTATTGACAACTTGCACGCCTGCACTCACCATCTGTATCCCCGACAAATAATAACAATAAAAAATCCGGTGCTGCTATCTTGACGCTAAATCAGATATTTATATACCTCTAGCAGATTTCCGATACATTTATTGACTATATGCACCCCTCCACTCACTAACATTATCCAAATAATAACAGTAAGAATTAGTTAGTGCTGCTATCTTGACTCTGAATAATATATTTATATAAATCTGCGGTACATTTATTGACAACTTGAACCCCTCCACTCACCAACCTTATACCCAACAAATAACAACAATAAAAAGTATTTAGTGCTACTATCTTAGCTCTAAATCAGATATTTATATAAATCTAGCAAATAATAACAATAAGAAGTATTTAGTGTTGCTATCTTGGCTCTAAATCAGATATTTATATAAATCTAGCAAATAATAACAATAAAAAGTATGCAGAGCTGCTATCTTGGCTCTAAATCAGATATTTAAATAAATCTAGCAGATATCCGGTGCATTTATTGACTACATGCTTCCCTCCACTCTCCAACCTTATCCAAATAATAACAATAAGAAGTATTTAGTGTTACTATCTTGGTTCTAAATCGAATATTTATATAAATCTAGCAAATATGCGGTACATTTATTGACTACTTGCACCCCTCCACTCTCCAACCGTATCCCCGGCAAATAATAACAATAAGAAGTATTTAGTGCTGCTATCTTGGGATCTAAATCAGATATTTATTTACATCTAGCAAATATGCTGTACATTTATTGACAACTTGCACGCCTGCACTCACCATCTGTATCCCCGACAATTAATAACAATAAAAAAATCCGGTGCTGCTATCTTGGCGCTAAATCAGATATTTATATACCTCTAGCAGATTTCCGATACATTTATTGACTATATGCACCCCTCCACTCAATAACCTTATCCAAATAATAACAATAAGAAGAATTTAGTGCTGCTATCTTGGCTCTAAGTACTATATTTATATACATCTGCTGTACATTTATTGACTACTTGCACTCCTCCACTCCCCAACCTTAACCCCAACAAATAACAACAATAAAAAGTATTTAGTGCTACTATCTTGGCTCTAAATCAGATATTTATATAAATCTAGCAAATAATAACAATAAAAAGTATGCAGAGCTGCTATCTTGGCGCTAAATCAAATATTTATATAAATCTAGCAGATTTCCGGTACATTTATTGACTACATGCACCCCTCCACTCACCAACCTTTTCCAAATAATAACAATAAGAAGTATTTAGTGATGCTATCTTGGCTCTAAATAATATATTTATATAAATCTAGCAAATTTGATGTACATTTATTTACTACTTGCACCCCTCCACTCTCCAACCTTATCCCCGGCAAATAATAACAATAAGAAGTATTTAGTGCTGCTATCTTGGGATCTAAATCAGTTATTTATTTACATCTAGCAAATATGCTGTACATTTATTGACAACTTGCACGCCTGCACTCACCATCTGTATCCCCGACAAATAATAACAATAAAAAAATCCGGTGCTGCTATCTTGACGCTAAATCAGATATTTATATACCTCTAGCAGATTTCCAATACATTTATTGACTATATGCACCCCTCCACTCAATAACCTTATCCAAATAATAACAATAAGAAGAATTTAGTGCTGCTATCTTGGCTCTAAGTACTATATTTATATACATCTGCTGTACATTTATTGACTACTTGCACTCCTCCACTCCCCAACCTTAACCCCAACAAATAACAACAATAAAAAGTATTTAGTGCTACTATCTTGGCTCTAAATCAGATATTTATATAAATCTAGCAAATAATAACAATAAAAAGTATGCAGAGCTGCTATCTTGGCGCTAAATCAAATATTTATATAAATCTAGCAGATTTCCGGTACATTTATTGACTACATGCACCCCTCCACTCACCAACCTTTTCCAAATAATAACAATAAGAAGTATTTAGTGATGCTATCTTGGCTCTAAATAATATATTTATATAAATCTAGCAAATTTGATGTACATTTATTTACTACTTGCACCCCTCCACTCACCAACCTTATCCCCGGCAAATAATAACAATAAGAAGTATTTAGTGCTGCTATCTTGGGATCTAAATCAGTTATTTATTTACATCTAGCAAATATGCTGTATAATAACAATAAAAAAATCCGGTGCTGCTATCTTGACGCTAAATCAGATATTTATATACCTCTAGCAGATTTCCGATACATTTATTGACTATATGCACCCCTCCACTCACTAACATTATCCAAATAATAACAGTAAGAATTAGTTAGTGCTGCTATCTTGACTCTGAATAATATATTTATATAAATCTGCGGTACATTTATTGACAACTTGAACCCCTCCACTCACCAACCTTATACCCAACAAATAACAACAATAAAAAGTATTTAGTGCTACTATCTTAGCTCTAAATCAGATATTTATATAAATCTAGCAAATAATAACAATAAGAAGTATTTAGTGTTGCTATCTTGGCTCTAAATCAGATATTTATATAAATCTAGCAAATAATAACAATAAAAAGTATGCAGAGCTGCTATCTTGGCTCTAAATCAGATATTTAAATAAATCTAGCAGATATCCGGTGCATTTATTGACTACATGCTTCCCTCCACTCTCCAACCTTATCCAAATAATAACAATAAGAAGTATTTAGTGTTACTATCTTGGTTCTAAATCGAATATTTATATAAATCTAGCAAATATGCGGTACATTTATTGACTACTTGCACCCCTCCACTCTCCAACCGTATCCCCGGCAAATAATAACAATAAGAAGTATTTAGTGCTGCTATCTTGGGATCTAAATCAGATATTTATTTACATCTAGCAAATATGCTGTACATTTATTGACAACTTGCACGCCTGCACTCACCATCTGTATCCCCGACAATTAATAACAATAAAAAAATCCGGTGCTGCTATCTTGGCGCTAAATCAGATATTTATATACCTCTAGCAGATTTCCGATACATTTATTGACTATATGCACCCCTCCACTCAATAACCTTATCCAAATAATAACAATAAGAAGAATTTAGTGCTGCTATCTTGGCTCTAAGTACTATATTTATATACATCTGCTGTACATTTATTGACTACTTGCACTCCTCCACTCCCCAACCTTAACCCCAACAAATAACAACAATAAAAAGTATTTAGTGCTACTATCTTGGCTCTAAATCAGATATTTATATAAATCTAGCAAATAATAACAATAAAAAGTATGCAGAGCTGCTATCTTGGCGCTAAATCAAATATTTATATAAATCTAGCAGATTTCCGGTACATTTATTGACTACATGCACCCCTCCACTCACCAACCTTTTCCAAATAATAACAATAAGAAGTATTTAGTGATGCTATCTTGGCTCTAAATAATATATTTATATAAATCTAGCAAATTTGATGTACATTTATTTACTACTTGCACCCCTCCACTCTCCAACCTTATCCCCGGCAAATAATAACAATAAGAAGTATTTAGTGCTGCTATCTTGGGATCTAAATCAGTTATTTATTTACATCTAGCAAATATGCTGTACATTTATTGACAACTTGCACGCCTGCACTCACCATCTGTATCCCCGACAAATAATAACAATAAAAAAATCCGGTGCTGCTATCTTGACGCTAAATCAGATATTTATATACCTCTAGCAGATTTCCAATACATTTATTGACTATATGCACCCCTCCACTCAATAACCTTATCCAAATAATAACAATAAGAAGAATTTAGTGCTGCTATCTTGGCTCTAAGTACTATATTTATATACATCTGCTGTACATTTATTGACTACTTGCACTCCTCCACTCCCCAACCTTAACCCCAACAAATAACAACAATAAAAAGTATTTAGTGCTACTATCTTGGCTCTAAATCAGATATTTATATAAATCTAGCAAATAATAACAATAAAAAGTATGCAGAGCTGCTATCTTGGCGCTAAATCAAATATTTATATAAATCTAGCAGATTTCCGGTACATTTATTGACTACATGCACCCCTCCACTCACCAACCTTTTCCAAATAATAACAATAAGAAGTATTTAGTGATGCTATCTTGGCTCTAAATAATATATTTATATAAATCTAGCAAATTTGATGTACATTTATTTACTACTTGCACCCCTCCACTCACCAACCTTATCCCCGGCAAATAATAACAATAAGAAGTATTTAGTGCTGCTATCTTGGGATCTAAATCAGTTATTTATTTACATCTAGCAAATATGCTGTATAATAACAATAAAAAAATCCGGTGCTGCTATCTTGACGCTAAATCAGATATTTATATACCTCTAGCAGATTTCCGATACATTTATTGACTATATGCACCCCTCCACTCACTAACATTATCCAAATAATAACAGTAAGAATTAGTTAGTGCTGCTATCTTGACTCTGAATAATATATTTATATAAATCTGCGGTACATTTATTGACAACTTGAACCCCTCCACTCACCAACCTTATACCCAACAAATAACAACAATAAAAAGTATTTAGTGCTACTATCTTAGCTCTAAATCAGATATTTATATAAATCTAGCAAATAATAACAATAAGAAGTATTTAGTGTTGCTATCTTGGCTCTAAATCAGATATTTATATAAATCTAGCAAATAATAACAATAAAAAGTATGCAGAGCTGCTATCTTGGCTCTAAATCAGATATTTATATAAATCTAGCAGATTTCCTGTGCATTTATTGACTACATGCTTCCCTCCTCTAGCAAATAATAACAATAAAAAATATGCAGAGCTGATATTTTGGATCTAAATCAGATATTTATAAAAATCTAGCAGATATCCGATACATTTATTGACTATATGCACCCCTCCACTCACTAACCTTATCCAAATAATAACACTAAGAATTAGTTAGTGCTGCTATCTTGGCTCTAAATAATATATTTATATAAATCTGCGGTACATTTATTGACTACTTGAACCCCTCCACTCATCAACCTTATACCCAACAAATAACAACAAAAAAAAGTATTTAGTGCTACTATCTTGGCTCTAAATCAGATATTTATATAAATCTAGCAAATAATAACAATAAGAAGTATTTAGTGCTGCTATCTTGGCGCTAAATCAGGTATTTATATAAATCTAGCAAATAATAACAATAAAAAGTATGCAGAGCTGCTATCTTGGCTCTAAATCAGATATTTATATAAATCTAGCAGATTTCCGGTGCATTTATTGACTACATGCTTCCCTCCACTCTCCAAACTTATCCAAATAATAACAATAAGAAGTATTTAGTGCTGCTATCTTGGCTCTAAATCAAATATTTATCTACATCTAGATTGCCGGTACATTTATTGACTACATGCACCCCTCCACTCACCAACCTTTTCCAAATAAAAACAATAAGAAGTATTTAGTGCTGCTATCTTGGCTCTAAATAATATATTTATATAAATCTAGCAAATAATAACAATAAAAAGTACTTAGTGCTGCTATCTTGGCGCTTAATTAGATATATATATAAATCTAGCAAATAATAACAATAAGAAGTATGCAGATCTGCTATCTTGGGTCTAAATCAGATATTTATATAAATCTAGCAGATTTCCGGTGCATTTATTGACTACATGCACCCCCCACTCACCAACCTTATCCAAATATAAACAATAAGAAGTATTTAGTGCTGCTATCTTGGTTCTAAATCGAATATTTATATAAATCTAGCAATTATGCGGTACATTTATTTATTATTGTTTGCTATCTTGTATCTAAATAATATATTTATATATTATTGACTACTTGCACCTCTCCACTCTCCAACTTTATCCAAATAATAACAGTAAGAATTATTTAGTGCTGCTATCTTGGCTCTAAATAATATATTGATATAAAATAAATAAAACATTTATTGACTACTTGGAACCCTACACTCTCCAACCTTATCCCCAACAAATAACAATAATAAGAAGTATTTAGTGATGCTATATTTGCTCTAAATCAGATATTTATATAATCTACCAAATAACAACAATAAGAAGTATTTAGTGCTGCTATCTTGGCTCTAAATTAGATATTTAAATAAATCTAGCAGATAACCGGTGCATTTATTGACTACATGCACCCCTCCACTCAATAACCTTATCCAAATAATAACAATAAGAAGAATTTAGTGCTGCTATCTTGGCTCTAAATCAGATAATTATTTACATCTAGCAAATATGCGTTACATTTATTGACTACTTGTACCCCTCCAGTCACCAACCTTATCCCCGTCGAAAAATAACAATATGAAGTATTTAGTGCTTCTATCTTGGCTCTAACTCAGATATTTATTTACATCTAGCAAATATGCGGTACATTTATTGACTACTTGCACCCCTCCACTCACCAACCGTATCCACGGCAAATAATAACAATAAGAAGTATTTAGTGCTGCTATCTTGGGATCTAAATCAGATATTTATTTACATCTAGCAAATATGCTGTACATTTATTGACTACTTGCACCCCTGCACTCACCATCTGTATCCCCGACAAATAATAACAATAAAAAAATCCGGTGCTGCTATCTTGGCGCTAAATCAGATATTTATATACCTCTAGCAGATTTCCGATACATTTATTGACTATATGCACCCCTCCACTCAATAACCTTATCCAAATAATAACAATAAGAAGAATTTAGTGCTGCTATCTTGGCTCTAAGTACTATATTTATATACATCTGCTGTACATTTATTGACTACTTGCACTCCTCCACTCCCCAACCTTAACCCCAACAAATAACAACAATAAAAAGTATTTAGTGCTACTATCTTGGCTCTAAATCAGATATTTATATAAATCTAGCAAATAATAACAATAAAAAGTATGCAGAGCTGCTATCTTGGCGCTAAATCAAATATTTATATAAATCTAGCAGATTTCCGGTACATTTATTGACTACATGCACCCCTCCACTCACCAACCTTTTCCAAATAATAACAATAAGAAGTATTTAGTGATGCTATCTTGGCTCTAAATAATATATTTATATAAATCTAGCAAATTTGATGTACATTTATTTACTACTTGCACCCCTCCACTCTCCAACCTTATCCCCGGCAAATAATAACAATAAGAAGTATTTAGTGCTGCTATCTTGGGATCTAAATCAGTTATTTATTTACATCTAGCAAATATGCTGTACATTTATTGACAACTTGCACGCCTGCACTCACCATCTGTATCCCCGACAAATAATAACAATAAAAAAATCCGGTGCTGCTATCTTGACGCTAAATCAGATATTTATATACCTCTAGCAGATTTCCGATACATTTATTGACTATATGCACCCCTCCACTCAATAACCTTATCCAAATAATAACAATAAGAAGAATTTAGTGCTGCTATCTTGGCTCTAAGTACTATATTTATATACATCTGCTGTACATTTATTGACTACTTGCACTCCTCCACTCCCCAACCTTAACCCCAACAAATAACAACAATAAAAAGTATTTAGTGCTACTATCTTGGCTCTAAATCAGATATTTATATAAATCTAGCAAATAATAACAATAAAAAGTATGCAGAGCTGCTATCTTGGCGCTAAATCAAATATTTATATAAATCTAGCAGATTTCCGGTACATTTATTGACTACATGCACCCCTCCACTCACCAACCTTTTCCAAATAATAACAATAAGAAGTATTTAGTGATGCTATCTTGGCTCTAAATAATATATTTATATAAATCTAGCAAATTTGATGTACATTTATTTACTACTTGCACCCCTCCACTCACCAACCTTATCCCCGGCAAATAATAACAATAAGAAGTATTTAGTGCTGCTATCTTGGGATCTAAATCAGTTATTTATTTACATCTAGCAAATATGCTGTATAATAACAATAAAAAAATCCGGTGCTGCTATCTTGACGCTAAATCAGATATTTATATACCTCTAGCAGATTTCCGATACATTTATTGACTATATGCACCCCTCCACTCACTAACATTATCCAAATAATAACAGTAAGAATTAGTTAGTGCTGCTATCTTGACTCTGAATAATATATTTATATAAATCTGCGGTACATTTATTGACAACTTGAACCCCTCCACTCACCAACCTTATACCCAACAAATAACAACAATAAAAAGTATTTAGTGCTACTATCTTAGCTCTAAATCAGATATTTATATAAATCTAGCAAATAATAACAATAAGAAGTATTTAGTGTTGCTATCTTGGCTCTAAATCAGATATTTATATAAATCTAGCAAATAATAACAATAAAAAGTATGCAGAGCTGCTATCTTGGCTCTAAATCAGATATTTATATAAATCTAGCAGATTTCCTGTGCATTTATTGACTACATGCTTCCCTCCTCTAGCAAATAATAACAATAAAAAATATGCAGAGCTGATATTTTGGATCTAAATCAGATATTTATAAAAATCTAGCAGATATCCGATACATTTATTGACTATATGCACCCCTCCACTCACTAACCTTATCCAAATAATAACACTAAGAATTAGTTAGTGCTGCTATCTTGGCTCTAAATAATATATTTATATAAATCTGCGGTACATTTATTGACTACTTGAACCCCTCCACTCATCAACCTTATACCCAACAAATAACAACAAAAAAAAGTATTTAGTGCTACTATCTTGGCTCTAAATCAGATATTTATATAAATCTAGCAAATAATAACAATAAGAAGTATTTAGTGCTGCTATCTTGGCGCTAAATCAGGTATTTATATAAATCTAGCAAATAATAACAATAAAAAGTATGCAGAGCTGCTATCTTGGCTCTAAATCAGATATTTATATAAATCTAGCAGATTTCCGGTGCATTTATTGACTACATGCTTCCCTCCACTCTCCAAACTTATCCAAATAATAACAATAAGAAGTATTTAGTGCTGCTATCTTGGCTCTAAATCAAATATTTATCTACATCTAGATTGCCGGTACATTTATTGACTACATGCACCCCTCCACTCACCAACCTTTTCCAAATAAAAACAATAAGAAGTATTTAGTGCTGCTATCTTGGCTCTAAATAATATATTTATATAAATCTAGCAAATAATAACAATAAAAAGTACTTAGTGCTGCTATCTTGGCGCTTAATTAGATATATATATAAATCTAGCAAATAATAACAATAAGAAGTATGCAGATCTGCTATCTTGGGTCTAAATCAGATATTTATATAAATCTAGCAGATTTCCGGTGCATTTATTGACTACATGCACCCCCCACTCACCAACCTTATCCAAATATAAACAATAAGAAGTATTTAGTGCTGCTATCTTGGTTCTAAATCGAATATTTATATAAATCTAGCAATTATGCGGTACATTTATTTATTATTGTTTGCTATCTTGTATCTAAATAATATATTTATATATTATTGACTACTTGCACCTCTCCACTCTCCAACCTTATCCAAATAATAACAGTAAGAATTATTTAGTGCTGCTATCTTGGCTCTAAATAATATATTGATATAAATCTACATTTATTGACTACTTGGAACCCTACACTCTCCAACCTTATCCCCAACAAATAACAATAATAAGAAGTATTTAGTGCTGCTATATTTGCTCTAAATCAGATATTTATATAATCTACCAAATAACAACAATAAGAAGTATTTAGTGCTGCTATCTTGGCTCTAAATTAGATATTTAAATAAATCTAGCAGATAACCGGTGCATTTATTGACTACATGCACCCCTCCACTCAATAACCTTATCCAAATAATAACAATAAGAAGAATTTAGTGCTGCTATCTTGGCTCTAAATCAGATAATTATTTACATCTAGCAAATATGCGTTACATTTATTGACTACTTGTACCCCTCCAGTCACCAACCTTATCCCCGTCGAAAAATAACAATATGAAGTATTTAGTGCTTCTATCTTGGCTCTAACTCAGATATTTATTTACATCTAGCAAATATGCGGTACATTTATTGACTACTTGCACCCCTCCACTCACCAACCGTATCCACGGCAAATAATAACAATAAGAAGTATTTAGTGCTACTATCTTGGCTCTAAATCAGATATTTATTTACATCTAGCAAATATGCTGTACATTTATTGACAACTTGCACGCCTGCACTCACCATCTGTATCCCCGACAAATAATAACAATAAAAAAATCCGGTGCTGCTATCTTGACGCTAAATCAGATATTTATATACCTCTAGCAGATTTCCGATACATTTATTGACTATATGCACCCCTCCACTCACTAACATTATCCAAATAATAACAATAAGAAGAATTTAGTGCTGCTATCTTGGCTCTAAGTACTATATTTATATACATCTGCTGTACATTTATTGACTACTTGCACTCCTCCACTCCCCAACCTTAACCCCAACAAATAACAACAATAAAAAGTATTTAGTGCTACTATCTTGGCTCTAAATCAGATATTTATATAAATCTAGCAAATAATAACAATAAAAAGTATGCAGAGCTGCTATCTTGGCGCTAAATCAAATATTTATATAAATCTAGCAGATTTCCGGTACATTTATTGACTACATGCACCCCTCCACTCACCAACCTTTTCCAAATAATAACAATAAGAAGTATTTAGTGATGCTATCTTGGCTCTAAATAATATATTTATATAAATCTAGCAAATTTGATGTACATTTATTTACTACTTGCACCCCTCCACTCACCAACCTTATCCCCGGCAAATAATAACAATAAGAAGTATTTAGTGCTGCTATCTTGGGATCTAAATCAGTTATTTATTTACATCTAGCAAATATGCTGTATAATAACAATAAAAAAATCCGGTGCTGCTATCTTGACGCTAAATCAGATATTTATATACCTCTAGCAGATTTCCGATACATTTATTGACTATATGCACCCCTCCACTCACTAACATTATCCAAATAATAACAGTAAGAATTAGTTAGTGCTGCTATCTTGACTCTGAATAATATATTTATATAAATCTGCGGTACATTTATTGACAACTTGAACCCCTCCACTCACCAACCTTATACCCAACAAATAACAACAATAAAAAGTATTTAGTGCTACTATCTTAGCTCTAAATCAGATATTTATATAAATCTAGCAAATAATAACAATAAGAAGTATTTAGTGTTGCTATCTTGGCTCTAAATCAGATATTTATATAAATCTAGCAAATAATAACAATAAAAAGTATGCAGAGCTGCTATCTTGGCTCTAAATCAGATATTTATATAAATCTAGCAGATTTCCTGTGCATTTATTGACTACATGCTTCCCTCCTCTAGCAAATAATAACAATAAAAAATATGCAGAGCTGATATTTTGGATCTAAATCAGATATTTATAAAAATCTAGCAGATATCCGATACATTTATTGACTATATGCACCCCTCCACTCACTAACCTTATCCAAATAATAACACTAAGAATTAGTTAGTGCTGCTATCTTGGCTCTAAATAATATATTTATATAAATCTGCGGTACATTTATTGACTACTTGAACCCCTCCACTCATCAACCTTATACCCAACAAATAACAACAAAAAAAAGTATTTAGTGCTACTATCTTGGCTCTAAATCAGATATTTATATAAATCTAGCAAATAATAACAATAAGAAGTATTTAGTGCTGCTATCTTGGCGCTAAATCAGGTATTTATATAAATCTAGCAAATAATAACAATAAAAAGTATGCAGAGCTGCTATCTTGGCTCTAAATCAGATATTTATATAAATCTAGCAGATTTCCGGTGCATTTATTGACTACATGCTTCCCTCCACTCTCCAAACTTATCCAAATAATAACAATAAGAAGTATTTAGTGCTGCTATCTTGGCTCTAAATCAAATATTTATCTACATCTAGATTGCCGGTACATTTATTGACTACATGCACCCCTCCACTCACCAACCTTTTCCAAATAAAAACAATAAGAAGTATTTAGTGCTGCTATCTTGGCTCTAAATAATATATTTATATAAATCTAGCAAATAATAACAATAAAAAGTACTTAGTGCTGCTATCTTGGCGCTTAATTAGATATATATATAAATCTAGCAAATAATAACAATAAGAAGTATGCAGATCTGCTATCTTGGGTCTAAATCAGATATTTATATAAATCTAGCAGATTTCCGGTGCATTTATTGACTACATGCACCCCCCACTCACCAACCTTATCCAAATATAAACAATAAGAAGTATTTAGTGCTGCTATCTTGGTTCTAAATCGAATATTTATATAAATCTAGCAATTATGCGGTACATTTATTTATTATTGTTTGCTATCTTGTATCTAAATAATATATTTATATATTATTGACTACTTGCACCTCTCCACTCTCCAACCTTATCCAAATAATAACAGTAAGAATTATTTAGTGCTGCTATCTTGGCTCTAAATAATATATTGATATAAATCTACATTTATTGACTACTTGGAACCCTACACTCTCCAACCTTATCCCCAACAAATAACAATAATAAGAAGTATTTAGTGCTGCTATATTTGCTCTAAATCAGATATTTATATAATCTACCAAATAACAACAATAAGAAGTATTTAGTGCTGCTATCTTGGCTCTAAATTAGATATTTAAATAAATCTAGCAGATAACCGGTGCATTTATTGACTACATGCACCCCTCCACTCAATAACCTTATCCAAATAATAACAATAAGAAGAATTTAGTGCTGCTATCTTGGCTCTAAATCAGATAATTATTTACATCTAGCAAATATGCGTTACATTTATTGACTACTTGTACCCCTCCAGTCACCAACCTTATCCCCGTCGAAAAATAACAATATGAAGTATTTAGTGCTTCTATCTTGGCTCTAACTCAGATATTTATTTACATCTAGCAAATATGCGGTACATTTATTGACTACTTGCACCCCTCCACTCACCAACCGTATCCACGGCAAATAATAACAATAAGAAGTATTTAGTGCTACTATCTTGGCTCTAAATCAGATATTTATTTACATCTAGCAAATATGCTGTACATTTATTGACAACTTGCACGCCTGCACTCACCATCTGTATCCCCGACAAATAATAACAATAAAAAAATCCGGTGCTGCTATCTTGACGCTAAATCAGATATTTATATACCTCTAGCAGATTTCCGATACATTTATTGACTATATGCACCCCTCCACTCACTAACATTATCCAAATAATAACAGTAAGAATTAGTTAGTGCTGCTATCTTGACTCTGAATAATATATTTATATAAATCTGCGGTACATTTATTGACAACTTGAACCCCTCCACTCACCAACCTTATACCCAACAAATAACAACAATAAAAAGTATTAAGTGCTACTATCTTAGCTCTAAATCAGATATTTATATAAATCTAGCAAATAATAACAATAAGAAGTATTTAGTGTTGCTATCTTGGCTCTAAATCAGATATTTATATAAATCTAGCAAATAATAACAATAAAAAGTATGCAGAGCTGCTATCTTGGCTCTAAATCAGATATTTATATAAATCTAGCAGATTTCCTGTGCATTTATTGACTACATGCTTCCCTCCTCTAGCAAATAATAACAATAAAAAATATGCAGAGCTGATATTTTGGATCTAAATCAGATATTTATAAAAATCTAGCAGATATCCGATACATTTATTGACTATATGCACCCCTCCACTCACTAACCTTATCCAAATAATAACACTAAGAATTAGTTAGTGCTGCTATCTTGGCTCTAAATAATATATTTATATAAATCTGCGGTACATTTATTGACTACTTGAACCCCTCCACTCATCAACCTTATACCCAACAAATAACAACAAAAAAAAGTATTTAGTGCTACTATCTTGGCTCTAAATCAGATATTTATATAAATCTAGCAAATAATAACAATAAGAAGTATTTAGTGCTGCTATCTTGGCGCTAAATCAGGTATTTATATAAATCTAGCAAATAATAACAATAAAAAGTATGCAGAGCTGCTATCTTGGCTCTAAATCAGATATTTATATAAATCTAGCAGATTTCCGGTGCATTTATTGACTACATGCTTCCCTCCACTCTCCAAACTTATCCAAATAATAACAATAAGAAGTATTTAGTGCTGCTATCTTGGCTCTAAATCAGATATTTATCTACATCTAGATTTCCGGTACATTTATTGACTACATGCACCCCTCCACTCACCAACCTTTTCCAAATAAAAACAATAAGAAGTATTTAGTGCTGCTATCTTGGCTCTAAATAATATATTTATATAAATCTAGCAAATAATAACAATAAAAAGTACTTAGTGCTGCTATCTTGGCGCTTAATTAGATATATATATAAATCTAGCAAATAATAACAATAAGAAGTATGCAGATCTGCTATCTTGGGTCTAAATCAGATATTTATATAAATCTAGCAGATTTCCGGTGCATTTATTGACTACATGCACCCCCCACTCACCAACCTTATCCAAATATAAACAATAAGAAGTATTTAGTGCTGCTATCTTGGTTCTAAATCGAATATTTATATAAATCTAGCAATTATGCGGTACATTTATTTATTATTGTTTGCTATCTTGTATCTAAATAATATATTTATATATTATTGACTACTTGCACCTCTCCACTCTCCAACCTTATCCAAATAATAACAGTAAGAATTATTTAGTGCTGCTATCTTGGCTCTAAATAATATATTGATATAAATCTACATTTATTGACTACTTGGAACCCTCCACTCTCCAACCTTATCCCCAACAAATAACAATAATAAGAAGTATTTAGTGCTGCTATATTTGCTCTAAATCAGATATTTATATAATCTACCAAATAACAACAATAAGAAGTATTTAGTGCTGCTATCTTGGCTCTAAATTAGATATTTAAATAAATCTAGCAGATAACCGGTGCATTTATTGACTACATGCACCCCTCCACTCAATAACCTTATCCAAATAATAACAATAAGAAGAATTTAGTGCTGCTATCTTGGCTCTAAATCAGATAATTATTTACATCTAGCAAATATGCGTTACATTTATTGACTACTTGTACCCCTCCAGTCACCAACCTTATCCCCGTCGAAAAATAACAATATGAAGTATTTAGTGCTTCTATCTTGGCTCTAACTCAGATATTTATTTACATCTAGCAAATATGCGGTACATTTATTGACTACTTGCACCCCTCCACTCACCAACCGTATCCACGGCAAATAATAACAATAAGAAGTATTTAGTGCTGCTATCTTGGGATCTAAATCAGATATTTATTTACATCTAGCAAATATGCTGTACATTTATTGACTACTTGCACCCCTGCACTCACCATCTGTATCCCCGACAAATAATAACAATAAAAAAATCCGGTGCTGCTATCTTGACGCTAAATCAGATATTTATATACCTCTAGCAGATTTCCGATACATTTATTGACTATATGCACCCCTCCACTAACTAACCTTATCCAAATAATAACAGTAAGAATTATTTAGTGCTGCTTTCTTGGCTCTAAGTACTATATTTATATACATCTGCGGTACATTTATTGACTACTTGCACTCCTCCACTCCCCAACCTTAACCCCAACAAATAACAAAAATAAAAAGTATTTAGTGTTACTATCTTATCTCTAAATCAGATATTTATATAAATCTAGCAAATAATAACAATAAAAAGTATGCAGATCTGCTATCTTGGGTCTAAATCAGATATTTATATAAATCTAGCAGATTTCCGGTGCATTTATTGACTACATGCACCCCCCACTCACCAACCTTATCCAAATATAAACAATAAGAAGTATTTAGTGCTGCTATCTTGGTTCTAAATCGAATATTTATATAAATCTAGCAATTATGCGGTACATTTATTTATTATTGTTTGCTATCTTGTATCTAAATAATATATTTATATATTATTGACTACTTGCACCTCTCCACTCTCCAACCTTATCCAAATAATAACAGTAAGAATTATTTAGTGCTGCTATCTTGGCTCTAAATAATATATTGATATAAATCTACATTTATTGACTACTTGGAACCCTCCACTCTCCAACCTTATCCCCAACAAATAACAATAATAAGAAGTATTTAGTGCTGCTATATTTGCTCTAAATCAGATATTTATATAATCTACCAAATAACAACAATAAGAAGTATTTAGTGCTGCTATCTTGGCTCTAAATTAGATATTTAAATAAATCTAGCAGATAACCGGTGCATTTATTGACTACATGCACCCCTCCACTCAATAACCTTATCCAAATAATAACAATAAGAAGAATTTAGTGCTGCTATCTTGGCTCTAAATCAGATAATTATTTACATCTAGCAAATATGCGTTACATTTATTGACTACTTGTACCCCTCCAGTCACCAACCTTATTCCCGTCGAAAAATAACAATATGAAGTATTTAGTGCTTCTATCTTGGCTCTAACTCAGATATTTATTTACATCTAGCAAATATGCGGTACATTTATTGACTACTTGCACCCCTCCACTCACCAACCGTATCCACGGCAAATAATAACAATAAGAAGTATTTAGTGCTGCTATCTTGGGATCTAAATCAGATATTTATTTACATCTAGCAAATATGCTGTACATTTATTGACTACTTGCACCCCTGCACTCACCATCTGTATCCCCGACAAATAATAACAATAAAAAAATCCGGTGCTGCTATCTTGACGCTAAATCAGATATTTATATACCTCTAGCAGATTTCCGATACATTTATTGACTATATGCACCCCTCCACTCACTAACATTATCCAAATAATAACAGTAAGAATTAGTTAGTGCTGCTATCTTGACTCTGAATAATATATTTATATAAATCTGCGGTACATTTATTGACAACTTGAACCCCTCCACTCACCAACCTTATACCCAACAAATAACAACAATAAAAAGTATTTAGTGCTACTATCTTAGCTCTAAATCAGATATTTATATAAATCTAGCAAATAATAACAATAAGAAGTATTTAGTGTTGCTATCTTGGCTCTAAATCAGATATTTATATAAATCTAGCAAATAATAACAATAAAAAGTATGCAGAGCTGCTATCTTGGCTCTAAATCAGATATTTATATAAATCTAGCAGATTTCCTGTGCATTTATTGACTACATGCTTCCCTCCTCTAGCAAATAATAACAATAAAAAATATGCAGAGCTGATATTTTGGATCTAAATCAGATATTTATAAAAATCTAGCAGATATCCGATACATTTATTGACTATATGCACCCCTCCACTCACTAACCTTATCCAAATAATAACACTAAGAATTAGTTAGTGCTGCTATCTTGGCTCTAAATAATATATTTATATAAATCTGCGGTACATTTATTGACTACTTGAACCCCTCCACTCATCAACCTTATACCCAACAAATAACAACAAAAAAAAGTATTTAGTGCTACTATCTTGGCTCTAAATCAGATATTTATATAAATCTAGCAAATAATAACAATAAGAAGTATTTAGTGCTGCTATCTTGGCGCTAAATCAGGTATTTATATAAATCTAGCAAATAATAACAATAAAAAGTATGCAGAGCTGCTATCTTGGCTCTAAATCAGATATTTATATAAATCTAGCAGATTTCCGGTGCATTTATTGACTACATGCTTCCCTCCACTCTCCAAACTTATCCAAATAATAACAATAAGAAGTATTTAGTGCTGCTATCTTGGCTCTAAATCAGATATTTATCTACATCTAGATTTCCGGTACATTTATTGACTACATGCACCCCTCCACTCACCAACCTTTTCCAAATAAAAACAATAAGAAGTATTTAGTGCTGCTATCTTGGCTCTAAATAATATATTTATATAAATCTAGCAAATAATAACAATAAAAAGTACTTAGTGCTGCTATCTTGGCGCTTAATTAAATATATATATAAATCTAGCAAATAATAACAATAAGAAGTATGCAGATCTGCTATCTTGGGTCTAAATCAGATATTTATATAAATCTAGCAGATTTCCGGTGCATTTATTGACTACATGCACCCCCCACTCACCAACCTTATCCAAATATAAACAATAAGAAGTATTTAGTGCTGCTATCTTGGCTCTAAATCAGATAATTATTTACATCTAGCAAATATGCGTTACATTTATTGACTACTTGTACCCCTCCAGTCACCAACCTTATCCCCGTCGAAAAATAACAATATGAAGTATTTAGTGCTTCTATCTTGGCTCTAACTCAGATATTTATTTCCATCTAGCAAATATGCGGTACATTTATTGACTACTTGCACCCCTCCACTCACCAACCGTATCCACGGCAAATAATAACAATAAGAAGTATTTAGTGCTGCTATCTTGGGATCTAAATCAGATATTTATTTACATCTAGCAAATATGCTGTACATTTATTGACTACTTGCACCCCTGCACTCACCATCTGTATCCCCGACAAATAATAACAATAAAAAAATCCGGTGCTGCTATCTTGACGCTAAATCAGATATTTATATACCTCTAGCAGATTTCCGATACATTTATTGACTATATGCACCCCTCCACTCACTAACCTTATCCAAATAATAACAGTAAGAATTAGTTAGTGCTGCTATCTTGACTCTAAATAATATATTTATATAAATCTGCGGTACATTTATTGACTACTTGAACCCCTCCACTCACCAACCTTATACCCAACAAATAACAACAATAAAAAGTATTTAGTGCTACTATCTTGGCTCTAAATCAGATATTTATTTACATCTAGCAAATATGCTGTACATTTATTGACAACTTGCACGCCTGCACTCACCATCTGTATCCCCGACAAATAATAACAATAAAAAAATCCGGTGCTGCTATCTTGACGCTAAATCAGATATTTATATACCTCTAGCAGATTTCCGATACATTTATTGACTATATGCACCCCTCCACTCACTAACATTATCCAAATAATAACAGTAAGAATTAGTTAGTGCTGCTATCTTGACTCTGAATAATATATTTATATAAATCTGCGGTACATTTATTGACAACTTGAACCCCTCCACTCACCAACCTTATACCCAACAAATAACAACAATAAAAAGTATTTAGTGCTACTATCTTAGCTCTAAATCAGATATTTATATAAATCTAGCAAATAATAACAATAAGAAGTATTTAGTGTTGCTATCTTGGCTCTAAATCAGATATTTATATAAATCTAGCAAATAATAACAATAAAAAGTATGCAGAGCTGCTATCTTGGCTCTAAATCAGATATTTAAATAAATCTAGCAGATATCCGGTGCATTTATTGACTACATGCTTCCCTCCACTCTCCAACCTTATCCAAATAATAACAATAAGAAGTATTTAGTGTTACTATCTTGGTTCTAAATCGAATATTTATATAAATCTAGCAAATATGCGGTACATTTATTGACTACTTGCACCCCTCCACTCTCCAACCGTATCCCCGGCAAATAATAACAATAAGAAGTATTTAGTGCTGCTATCTTGAGATCTAAATCAGATATTTATTTACATCTAGCAAATATGCTGTACATTTATTGACTACTTGCACCCCTGAACTCACCATCTGTATCCCCGACAATTAATAACAATAAAAAAATCCGGTGCTGCTATCTTGGCGCTAAATATTTATATACCTCTAGCAGATTTCCGATACATTTAGTGACTATATGCACCCCTCCAATCACTAACCTTATCCAAATAATAACAGTAAGAATTATTTACCTATTAATATACCTCTAGCAGATTTCCGATACATTTATTGACTATATGCACCCCTCCACTAACTAACCTTATCCAAATAATAACAGTAAGAATTATTTAGTGCTGCTTTCTTGGCTCTAAGTACTATATTTATATACATCTGCGGTACATTTATTGACTACTTGCACTCCTCCACTCCCCAACCTTAACCCCAACAAATAACAAAAATAAAAAGTATTTAGTGTTACTATCTTATCTCTAAATCAGATATTTATATAAATCTAGCAAATAATAACAATAAAAAGTATGCAGATCTGCTATCTTGGGTCTAAATCAGATATTTATATAAATCTAGCAGATTTCCGGTGCATTTATTGACTACATGCACCCCCCACTCACCAACCTTATCCAAATATAAACAATAAGAAGTATTTAGTGCTGCTATCTTGGTTCTAAATCGAATATTTATATAAATCTAGCAATTATGCGGTACATTTATTTATTATTGTTTGCTATCTTGTATCTAAATAATATATTTATATATTATTGACTACTTGCACCTCTCCACTCTCCAACCTTATCCAAATAATAACAGTAAGAATTATTTAGTGCTGCTATCTTGGCTCTAAATAATATATTGATATAAATCTACATTTATTGACTACTTGGAACCCTCCACTCTCCAACCTTATCCCCAACAAATAACAATAATAAGAAGTATTTAGTGCTGCTATATTTGCTCTAAATCAGATATTTATATAATCTACCAAATAACAACAATAAGAAGTATTTAGTGCTGCTATCTTGGCTCTAAATTAGATATTTAAATAAATCTAGCAGATAACCGGTGCATTTATTGACTACATGCACCCCTCCACTCAATAACCTTATCCAAATAATAACAATAAGAAGAATTTAGTGCTGCTATCTTGGCTCTAAATCAGATAATTATTTACATCTAGCAAATATGCGTTACATTTATTGACTACTTGTACCCCTCCAGTCACCAACCTTATTCCCGTCGAAAAATAACAATATGAAGTATTTAGTGCTTCTATCTTGGCTCTAACTCAGATATTTATTTACATCTAGCAAATATGCGGTACATTTATTGACTACTTGCACCCCTCCACTCACCAACCGTATCCACGGCAAATAATAACAATAAGAAGTATTTAGTGCTGCTATCTTGGGATCTAAATCAGATATTTATTTACATCTAGCAAATATGCTGTACATTTATTGACTACTTGCACCCCTGCACTCACCATCTGTATCCCCGACAAATAATAACAATAAAAAAATCCGGTGCTGCTATCTTGACGCTAAATCAGATATTTATATACCTCTAGCAGATTTCCGATACATTTATTGACTATATGCACCCCTCCACTCACTAACATTATCCAAATAATAACAGTAAGAATTAGTTAGTGCTGCTATCTTGACTCTGAATAATATATTTATATAAATCTGCGGTACATTTATTGACAACTTGAACCCCTCCACTCACCAACCTTATACCCAACAAATAACAACAATAAAAAGTATTTAGTGCTACTATCTTAGCTCTAAATCAGATATTTATATAAATCTAGCAAATAATAACAATAAGAAGTATTTAGTGTTGCTATCTTGGCTCTAAATCAGATATTTATATAAATCTAGCAAATAATAACAATAAAAAGTATGCAGAGCTGCTATCTTGGCTCTAAATCAGATATTTATATAAATCTAGCAGATTTCCTGTGCATTTATTGACTACATGCTTCCCTCCTCTAGCAAATAATAACAATAAAAAATATGCAGAGCTGATATTTTGGATCTAAATCAGATATTTATAAAAATCTAGCAGATATCCGATACATTTATTGACTATATGCACCCCTCCACTCACTAACCTTATCCAAATAATAACACTAAGAATTAGTTAGTGCTGCTATCTTGGCTCTAAATAATATATTTATATAAATCTGCGGTACATTTATTGACTACTTGAACCCCTCCACTCATCAACCTTATACCCAACAAATAACAACAAAAAAAAGTATTTAGTGCTACTATCTTGGCTCTAAATCAGATATTTATATAAATCTAGCAAATAATAACAATAAGAAGTATTTAGTGCTGCTATCTTGGCGCTAAATCAGGTATTTATATAAATCTAGCAAATAATAACAATAAAAAGTATGCAGAGCTGCTATCTTGGCTCTAAATCAGATATTTATATAAATCTAGCAGATTTCCGGTGCATTTATTGACTACATGCTTCCCTCCACTCTCCAAACTTATCCAAATAATAACAATAAGAAGTATTTAGTGCTGCTATCTTGGCTCTAAATCAGATATTTATCTACATCTAGATTTCCGGTACATTTATTGACTACATGCACCCCTCCACTCACCAACCTTTTCCAAATAAAAACAATAAGAAGTATTTAGTGCTGCTATCTTGGCTCTAAATAATATATTTATATAAATCTAGCAAATAATAACAATAAAAAGTACTTAGTGCTGCTATCTTGGCGCTTAATTAAATATATATATAAATCTAGCAAATAATAACAATAAGAAGTATGCAGATCTGCTATCTTGGGTCTAAATCAGATATTTATATAAATCTAGCAGATTTCCGGTGCATTTATTGACTACATGCACCCCCCACTCACCAACCTTATCCAAATATAAACAATAAGAAGTATTTAGTGCTGCTATCTTGGCTCTAAATCAGATAATTATTTACATCTAGCAAATATGCGTTACATTTATTGACTACTTGTACCCCTCCAGTCACCAACCTTATCCCCGTCGAAAAATAACAATATGAAGTATTTAGTGCTTCTATCTTGGCTCTAACTCAGATATTTATTTCCATCTAGCAAATATGCGGTACATTTATTGACTACTTGCACCCCTCCACTCACCAACCGTATCCACGGCAAATAATAACAATAAGAAGTATTTAGTGCTGCTATCTTGGGATCTAAATCAGATATTTATTTACATCTAGCAAATATGCTGTACATTTATTGACTACTTGCACCCCTGCACTCACCATCTGTATCCCCGACAAATAATAACAATAAAAAAATCCGGTGCTGCTATCTTGACGCTAAATCAGATATTTATATACCTCTAGCAGATTTCCGATACATTTATTGACTATATGCACCCCTCCACTCACTAACCTTATCCAAATAATAACAGTAAGAATTAGTTAGTGCTGCTATCTTGACTCTAAATAATATATTTATATAAATCTGCGGTACATTTATTGACTACTTGAACCCCTCCACTCACCAACCTTATACCCAACAAATAACAACAATAAAAAGTATTTAGTGCTACTATCTTGGCTCTAAATCAGATATTTATTTACATCTAGCAAATATGCTGTACATTTATTGACAACTTGCACGCCTGCACTCACCATCTGTATCCCCGACAAATAATAACAATAAAAAAATCCGGTGCTGCTATCTTGACGCTAAATCAGATATTTATATACCTCTAGCAGATTTCCGATACATTTATTGACTATATGCACCCCTCCACTCACTAACATTATCCAAATAATAACAGTAAGAATTAGTTAGTGCTGCTATCTTGACTCTGAATAATATATTTATATAAATCTGCGGTACATTTATTGACAACTTGAACCCCTCCACTCACCAACCTTATACCCAACAAATAACAACAATAAAAAGTATTTAGTGCTACTATCTTAGCTCTAAATCAGATATTTATATAAATCTAGCAAATAATAACAATAAGAAGTATTTAGTGTTGCTATCTTGGCTCTAAATCAGATATTTATATAAATCTAGCAAATAATAACAATAAAAAGTATGCAGAGCTGCTATCTTGGCTCTAAATCAGATATTTAAATAAATCTAGCAGATATCCGGTGCATTTATTGACTACATGCTTCCCTCCACTCTCCAACCTTATCCAAATAATAACAATAAGAAGTATTTAGTGTTACTATCTTGGTTCTAAATCGAATATTTATATAAATCTAGCAAATATGCGGTACATTTATTGACTACTTGCACCCCTCCACTCTCCAACCGTATCCCCGGCAAATAATAACAATAAGAAGTATTTAGTGCTGCTATCTTGAGATCTAAATCAGATATTTATTTACATCTAGCAAATATGCTGTACATTTATTGACTACTTGCACCCCTGAACTCACCATCTGTATCCCCGACAATTAATAACAATAAAAAAATCCGGTGCTGCTATCTTGGCGCTAAATATTTATATACCTCTAGCAGATTTCCGATACATTTAGTGACTATATGCACCCCTCCAATCACTAACCTTATCCAAATAATAACAGTAAGAATTATTTAGTGCTGCTATCTTGTCTCTAAATAATAAATCTATATAAATCTGCGGTACATTTATTGACTACTTGCACCCCTCCACTCTCCAACCTTATCCCCACCAAATAACAACAGTAAGAATTATCTGCTATCTTGACTCTAAATATTATATTTATATAAATCTGCGGTACATTTATTGACTACTTGAATCCCTCCACTCACCAACCTTATACCCAACAAATAACAACAATAAAAAGTATTTAATGCTACTATCTTGACTCTAAATCGGTTATTTATATAAATCTAGCAGATTTCCAGTGAATTTATTTACTACATGCTTCCCTCCACTCTCCAACCTTATCCAAATAATAACAATAAGAAGTATTTAGTGCTGCTATAGTGGTTCTTAATCGAATATTTATATAAAACTAGCAATTATGCGGTACATTTATTGACTACTTGCACCCCTGCACTCACCAACTGTATCCCCGCCAAATAATAACAATACAAAATTCAGTACTGCTATTTTGACGCTAAATCAGATATTTATATACATCTAGCAGATTTCCGGTACATTTATTGACTATATGCACCCCTCCACTCACTAAACTTATCCAAATAATAACAGTAAGAATTATTTAGTGCTGCTATCTTGTCTCTAAATAATATATTTATATAAATCTGCGGTACATTTATTGACTACTTGCACCCCTCCACTATCCAACTTTATCCCCACCAAATAACAATAATAAGAAGTATTTAGTGCTGCTATATTGGCTCTAAATAATATATTTATATAAATCTATCAAAAATGCTCTACATTTATTTACTACTTGCACCCCTCCACTCTCTAACCTTATCCCCACCAAATAGCAACAATAAGAAGTATTTAGTGTTGCTATCTTGGCTCTAAATCAGATATTTATATAATCTAGCAAATAATAACAATAAGAAGTATTTAGTGCTGATATCTTGGCTCTAAATCAGATATTTATATAAATCTAGCAAATAATAACAATAAAAAGTATGCAGTTTTGCTATCTTGTCTCTAAATAATATATTTATATATTATTGACTACTTGCACCTCTCTACTCTCCAACCTTCTCCAAATAATAACAGTAAGAATTATTTAGTGCTGCTATCTTGGCTCTAAATAATATATTTATATAAATCTACGGTACATTTATTGACTACTTGGAACCCTCCACTCCCCAACCTTATCCCCAACAAATAGAAATAATAAGAAGTATATAGTGCTGCTATATTTGCTCTAAATCAGATATTTATATAAATCTAGCAAATAATAACAATAAAAAGTATGCAGAGCTGCTATTTTGGCTCTAAATCAGATATTTATATAAATCTAGCAGATTTCCGGTGCATTTATTGACTACATGCTTCCCTCCACTCTCCAACCATATCCAAATAATAACAATAAGAAGTATCTTGGTTATAAATCGAATATTTATATAAATCTAGCAAATATGCGGTACATTTATTGACTACTTGCACCCCTCCACTCTCCAACCTTATACCCAACAAATAACAACAATAAAAAGTATTTAGTGCTACTATCTTGGCTCTAAATCAGATATTTATATAAATCTAGCAAATAATAACAATAAAAAGTATTTAGTGCTGCTATATTGGCTCTAAATCGAATATTTATATAAAACTAGCAATTATGCGGTACATTATTGACTACTTGCACCCCTGCACTCATCAACTGTATCCCCGCCAAATAATAACAATAAAAAATTCAGTACTGCTATCTTGGCGCTAAATCAGATATTTATATACATCTAGCAGATTTCCGGTACATTTATTGACTATATGCACCCCTCCACTCACTAACATTATCCAAATAATAACAGTAAGAATTATTTAGTGCTGCTATCTTGGCTCTAAGTACTATATTTATATACATCTGCTGTACATTTATTGACTACTTGCACTCCCCCACTCCCCAACCTTAACCCCAACAAATAACAACAATAAAAAGTATTTAGTGCTACTATCTTGGCTCTAAATCAGATATCTATATAATAACAATAAGAAGTATTTAGTGTTGCTATCTTGGCGCTAAATCAGATATTTATATAAATCTAGCAAATTTGATGTACATTTATTTACTACTTGCACCCCTCCACTATCCAACCTTATCCCCACCAAATAAAAACAATAAGAAGTATTTAGTGCGGCTATCTAGGCTCTAAATCAGATATTTATATAAATCTAGCAAATAATAACAATAAAAATATGCAGAGCTGATATGTTGGCTCTAAATGAGATATTTAAATAAATCTAGCAGATATCCGGTGCATTTATTGACTACATGCTTCCCTCCACTCTCCAACCTTATCCAAATAATAACAATAATAAGTATTTAGTGTTACTATCTTGGTTCTAAATCGAATATTTATATAAATCTAGCAAATATGCGGTACATTTATTGACTACTTGCACCCCTCCACTCTCCAACCGTATCCCCGGCAAATAATAACAATAAGAAGTATTTAGTGCTGCTATCTTGGGATCTAAATCAGATATTTATTTACATCTAGCAAATATGCTGTACATTTATTGACTACTTGCACCCCTGAACTCACCATCTGTATCCCCGACAATTAATAACAATAAAAAAATCCGGTGCTGCTATCTTGGCGCTAAATCAGATATTTATATACCTCTAGCAGATTTCCGATACATTTATTGACTATATGCACCCCTCCAATCACTAACCTTATCCAAATAATAACAGTAAGAATTATTTAGTGCTGCTATCTTGTCTCTAAATAATAAATCTATATAAATCTGCGGTACATTTATTGACTACTTGCACCCCTCCACTCTCCAACCTTATCCCCACCAAATAACAACAGTAAGAATTATCTGCTATCTTGACTCTAAATATTATATTTATATAAATCTGCGGTACATTTATTGACTACTTGAATCCCTCCACTCACCAACCTTATACCCAACAAATAACAACAATAAAAACTATTTAATGCTACTATCTTGACTCTAAATCGGATATTTATATAAATCTAGCAAATTTGATGTACATTTATTTACTACTTGCACCCCTCCACTCACCAACCTTATACCCAACAAATAACAACAATAAAAAGTATTTAATGCTACTATCTTGACTCTAAATCGGATATTTATATAAATCTAGCAGATTTCCAGTGAATTTATTGACTACATGCTTCCCTCCACTCTCCAACCTTATCCAAATAATAACAATAACAAGTATTTAGTGCTGCTATCTTGGTTCTAAATCGAATATTTATATAAAACTAGCAATTATGCGGTACATTTATTGACTACTTGCACCCCTGCACTCACCAACTGTATCCCCGCCAAATAATAACAATACAAAATTCAGTACTGCTATTTTGACGCTAAATCAGATATTTATATACATCTAGCAGATTTCCGGTACATTTATTGACTATATGCACCCCTCCACTCACTAAACTTATCCAAATAATAACAGTAAGAATTATTTAGTGCTGCTATCTTGTCTCTAAATAATATATTTATATAAATCTGCGGTACATTTATTGACTACTTGCACCCCTCCACTATCCAACTTTATCCCCACCAAATAACAATAATAAGAAGTATTTAGTGCTGCTATATTGGCTCTAAATAATATATTTATATAAATCTATCAAAAATGCTCTACATTTATTTACTACTTGCACCCCTCCACTCTCTAACCTTATCCCCACCAAATAGCAACAATAAGAAGTATTTAGTGTTGCTATCTTGGCTCTAAATCAGATATTTATATAATCTAGCAAATAATAACAATAAGAAGTATTTAGTGCTGATATCTTGGCTCTAAATCAGATATTTATATAAATCTAGCAAATAATAACAATAAAAAGTATGCAGTTTTGCTATCTTGTCTCTAAATAATATATTTATATATTATTGACTACTTGCACCTCTCTACTCTCCAACCTTCTCCAAATAATAACAGTAAGAATTATTTAGTGCTGCTATCTTGGCTCTAAATAATATATTTATATAAATCTACGGTACATTTATTGACTACTTGGAACCCTCCACTCCCCAACCTAATCCCCAACAAATAGAAATAATAAGAAGTATATAGTGCTGCTATATTTGCTCTAAATCAGATATTTATATAAATCTAGCAAATAATAGCAATAAAAAGTATGCAGAGCTGCTATTTTGGCTCTAAATCAGATATTTATATAAATCTAGCAGATTTCCAGTGAATTTATTGACTACATGCTTCCCTCCACTCTCCAACCATATCCAAATAATAACAATAAGAAGTATCTTGGTTATAAATCGAATATTTATATAAATCTAGCAAATATGCGGTACATTTATTGACTACTTGCACCCCTCCACTCACTAACCTTGTCCAAATAATAACAGTAAGAATTAGTTAGTGCTGCTATCTTGACTCTAAATAATATATATATATAAATCTGCGGTAGATTTATTGACTACTTGAACCCCTCCACTCACCAACCTTATACCCAACAAATAACAACAATAAAAAGTATTTAGTGCTACTATCTTGGCTCTAAATCAGATATTTATATAAATCTAGCAAATAATAACAATAAGAAGTATTTAGTGCTGCTATATTGGCTCTAAATCGAATATTTATATAAAACTAGCAATTATGCGGTACATTATTGACTACTTGCACCCCTGCACTCATCAACTGTATCCCCGCCAAATAATAACAATAAAAAATTCAGTACTGCTATCTTGGCGCTAAATCAGATATTTATATACATCTAGCAGATTTCCGGTACATTTATTGACTATATGCACCCCTCCACTCACTAACCTTATCCAAATAATAACAGTAAGAATTATTTAGTGCTGCTATCTTGGCTCTAAGTACTATATTTATATACATCTGCTGTACATTTATTGACTACTTGCACTCCCCCACTCCCCAACCTTAACCCCAACAAATAACAACAATAAAAAGTATTTAGTGCTACTATCTTGGCTCTAAATCAGATATCTATATAATAACAATAAGAAGTATTTAGTGTTGCTATCTTGGCGCTAAATCAGATATTTATATAAATCTAGCAAATTTGATGTACATTTATTTACTACTTGCACCCCTCCACTCTCCAACCTTATCCCCACCAAATAAAAACAATAAGAAGTATTTAGTGCGGCTATCTAGGCTCTAAATCAGATATTTATATAAATCTAGCAAATAATAACAATAAAAATATGCAGAGCTGATATGTTGGCTCTAAATGAGATATTTAAATAAATCTAGCAGATATCCGGTGCATTTATTGACTACATGCTTCCCTCCACTCTCCAACCTTATCCAAATAATAACAATAAGAAGTATTTAGTGTTACTATCTTGGTTCTAAATCGAATATTTATATAAATCTAGCAAATATGCGGTACATTTATTGACTACTTGCACCCCTCCACTCTCCAACCGTATCCCCGGCAAATAACAACAATAAAAAGTATTTAGTGCTACTATCTTGGCTCTAAATCAGATATTTATATAAATCTAGCAAATAATAACAATAAAAAGTATTTAGTGCTGCTATATTGGCTCTAAATCTAATATTTATATAAAACTAGCAATTATGCGGTACATTATTGACTACTTGCACCCCTGAACTCACCATCTGTATCCCCGACAATTAATAACAATAAAAAAATCCGGTGCTGCTATCTTGGCGCTAAATCAGATATTTATATACCTCTAGCAGATTTCCGATACATTTATTGACTATATGCACCCCTCCAATCACTAACCTTATCCAAATAATAACAGTAAGAATTATTTAGTGCTGCTATCTTGTCTCTAAATAATAAATCTATATAAATCTGCGGTACATTTATTGACTACTTGCACCCCTCCACTCACCAACCTTATCCCCACCAAATAACAACAGTAAGAATTATCTGCTATCTTGACTCTAAATATTATATTTATATAAATCTGCGGTACATTTATTGACTACTTGAATCCCTCCACTCACCAACCTTATACCCAACAAATAACAACAATAAAAAGTATTTAATGCTACTATCTTGACTCTAAATCGGATATTTATATAAATCTAGCAGATTTCCAGTGAATTTATTGACTACATGCTTCCCTCCACTCTCCAACCTTATCCAAATAATAACAATAATAAGTATTTAGTGCTGCTATCTTGGTTCTAAATCGAATATTTATATAAAACTAGCAATTATGCGGTACATTTATTGACTACTTGCACCCCTGCACTCACCAACTGTATCCCCGCCAAATAATAACAATACAATATTCAGTACTGCTATTTTGACGCTAAATCAGATATTTATATACATCTAGCAGATTTCCGGTACATTTATTGACTATATGCACCCCTCCACTCACTAACCTTATCCAAATAATAACAGTAAGAATTATTTAGTGCTGCTATCTTGTCTCTAAATAATATATTTATATAAATCTGCGGTACATTTATTGACTACTTGCACCCCTCCACTATCCAACTTTATCCCCACCAAATAACAATAATAAGAAGTATTTAGTGCTGCTATATTGGCTCTAAATAATATATTTATATAAATCTATCAAAAATGCTCTACATTTATTTACTACTTGCACCCCTCCACTCTCTAACCTTATCCCCACCAAATAGCAACAATAACAAGTATTTAGTGTTTCTATCTTGGCTCTAAATCAGATATTTATATAATCTAGCAAATAATAACAATAAGAAGTATTTAGTGCTGATATCTTGGCTCTAAATCAGATATTTATATAAATCTAGCAAATAATAACAATAAAAAGTATGCAGTTTTGCTATCTTGTCTCTAAATAATATATTTATATATTATTGACTACTTGCACCTCTCTACTCTCCAACATTCTCCAAATAATAACAGTAAGAATTATTTAGTGCTGCTATCTTGGCTCTAAATAATATATTTATATAAATCTACGGTACATTTATTGACTACTTGGAACCCTCCACTCCCCAACCTTATCCCCAACAAATAGAAATAATAAGAAGTATATAGTGCTGCTATATTTGCTATAAATCAGATATTTATATAAATCTAGCAAATAATAACAATAAAAAGTATGCAGAGCTGCTATTTTGGCTCTAAATCAGATATTTATATAAATCTAGCAGATTTCCGGTGCATTTATTGACTACATGCTTCCCTCCACTCCCTACCATATCCAAATAATAACAATAAGAAGTATCTTGGTTATAAATCGAATATTTATATAAATCTAGCAAATATGCGGTACATTTATTGACTACTTGCACCCCTCCACTCACTAACCTTGTCCAAATAATAACAGTAAGAATTAGTTAGTGCTGCTATCTTGACTCTAAATAATATATATATATAAATCTGCGGTACATTTATTGACTACTTGAACCCCTCCACTCACCAACCTTATACCCAACAAATAACAACAATAAAAAGTATTTAGTGCTACTATCTTGGCTCTAAATCAGATATTTATATAAATCTAGCAAATAATAACAATAAGAAGTATTTAGTGCTGCTATATTGGCTCTAAATCGAATATTTATATAAAACTAGCAATTATGCGGTACATTATTGACTACTTGCACCCCTGCACTCATCAACTGTATCCCCGCCAAATAATAACAATAAAAAATTCAGTACTGCTATCTTGGCGCTAAATCAGATATTTATATACATCTAGCAGATTTCCGGTACATTTATTGACTATATGCACCCCTCCACTCACTAACCTTATCCAAATAATAACAGTAAGAATTATTTAGTACTGCTATCTTGGCTCTAAGTACTATATTTATATACATCTGCTGTACATTTATTGACTACTTGCACTCCCCCACTCCCCAACCTTAACCCCAACAAATAACAACAATAAAAAGTATTTAGTGCTACTATCTTGGCTCTAAATCAGATATCTATATAATAACAATAAGAAGTATTTAGTGTTGCTATCTTGGCGCTAAATCAGATATTTATATAAATCTAGCAAATTTGATGTACATTTATTTACTACTTGCACCCCTCCACTCTCCAACCTTATCCCCACCAAATAAAAACAATAAGAAGTATTTAGTGCGGCTATCTAGGCTCTAAATCAGATATTTATATAAATCTAGCAAATAATAACAATAAAAATATGCAGAGCTGATATGTTGGCTCTAAATGAGATATTTAAATAAATCTAGCAGAAATCCGGTGCATTTATTGACTACATGCTTCCCTCCACTCTCCAACCTTATCCAAATAATAACAATAAGAAGTATTTAGTGTTACCATCTTGGTTCTAAATCGAATATTTATATAAATCTAGCAAATATGCGGTACATTTATTGACTACTTACACCCCTCCACTCTCCAACCGTATCCCCGGCAAATAATAACAATAAGAAGTATTTAGTGCTGCTATCTTGGGATCTAAATCAGATATTTATTTACATCTAGCAAATATGCTGTACATTTGTTGACTACTTGCACCCCTGAACTCACCATCTGTATCCCCGACAATTAATAACAATAAAAAAATCCGGTGCTGCTATCTTGGCGCTAAATCAGATATTGATATACCTCTAACAGATTTCCGATACATTTATTGACTATATGCACCCCTCCACTCACTAACCTTATCCAAATAATAACAGTAAGAATTATTTAGTGCTGCTATCTTGTCTCTAAATAATATATCTATATAAATCTGCGGTACATTTATTGACTACTTGCACCCCTGCACTCACCAACTGTATCCCCGCCAAATAATAACAATACAAAATTCAGTACTGCTATTTGGACGCTAAATCAGATATTTATATACATCTAGCAGATTTCCGGTACATTTATTGACTATATGCACCCCTCCACTCACAAACCTTGTCCAAATAATAACAGTAAGAATTAGTTAGTGCTGCTATCTTGACTCTAAATAATATATTTATATAAATCTGCGATACATTTATTGACTACTTGAACCCCTCCACTCACCAACCTTATACCCAACAAATAACAACAATAAAAAGTATTTAGTGCTACTATCTTGGCTCTAAATCAGATATCTATATAAATCTAGCAAATAATAACAATAAAAAGTATGTAGATCTGCTATCTTGGCGCTAAATCAGATATTTATATAAATCTAGCAAATTTGTTGTACATTTATTTACTAGTTGCACCCCTCCACTCTCCATCCTTATCCCCACCAAATAAAAACAATAAGAAGTATATAGTGCGGCTATCTAGGCTCTAAATCAGATATTTATATAAATCTAGCAAATAATAACAATAAAAAATATGCAGAGTTGATATTTTGGTTCTAAATCAAATATTTATATAAATCTAGCAGATATCCGGTGCATTTATTGAATACATGCTTCCCTCCACTCTCCAACCTTATCCAAATAATAATAAGAAGTATTTAGTGCTGCTATCTTGGCGCTAAATCAGATATTTATATACATCTAGCAGATTTCCGGTACATTTATTGACTATATGCACCCCTCCACTCACTAACCTTATCCAAATAATAACAGTAAGAATTATTTAGTGCTGCTATCTTGGCTCTAAGTACTATATTTATATACATCTGCTGTACATTTATTGACTACTTGCACTCCCCCACTCCCCAACCTTAACCCCAACAAATAACAACAATAAACAGTATTTAGTGCTACTATCTTGGCTCAAAATCAGATATCTATATAAATCTAGCAAATAATAACAATAAAAAGTATGCAGAGCTGCTATCTTGGCGCTAAATCAGATATTTATATAAATCTAGCAAATTTGATGTACATTTATTTACTACTTGCACCCCTCCACTCTCCAACCTTATTCCCACCAAATAAAAACAATAAGAAGTATTTAGTGCGGCTATCTAGGCTCTAAATCAGATATTTATATAAATCTAGCAAATAATAACAATAAAAAATATGCAGAGCTGATATTTTGGTTCTAAATCAGATATTTATATAAATCTAGCAGATATCCGGTGCATTTATTGAATACATGCTTCCCTCCACTCTCCAACCTTATCCAAATAATAACAATAAGAGAAATTTAGTGCTGCTATCTTGGCTCTAAATAATATATTTATATAAATCTAGCAAATTTGATGTACATTTATTTACTACTTGCACCCCTCCACTCTCCAACCTTATCCCCACCAAATAAAAACAATAATAAGTATTTAGTGCGGCTATCTAGGCTCTAAATCAGATATTTATATAAATCTAGCAAATAATAACAATAAAAAATATGCAGAGTTGATATTTTGGTTCTAAATCAGATATTTATATAAATCTAGCAGATATCCGGTGCATTTATTGAATACATGCTTCCCTCCACTCTCCAACCTTATCCAAATAATAATAAGAAGTATTGAGTGCTGCTATCTTGGCGCTAAATCAGATATTTATATACATCTAGCAGATTTCCGGTACATTTATTGACTATATGCACCCCTCCACTCACAAACCTTGTCCAAATAATAACAGTAAGAATTAGTTAGTGCTGCTATCTTGACTCTAAATAATATATTTATATAAATCTGCGGTACATTTATTGACTACTTGAACCCCTCCACTCACCAACCTTATACCCAACAAATAACAACAATAAAAAGTATTTAGTGCTACTATCTTGGCTCTAAATCAGATATCTATATAAATCTAGCAAATAATAAGAATAAAAAGTATGCAGAGCTGCTATCTTGGCGCTAAATCAGATATTTATATAAATCTAGCAAATTTGATGTACATTTATTTACTACTTGCACCCCTCCACTCTCCAACCTTATCCCCACCAAATAAAAACAATAAGAAGTATTTAGTGCGGCTATCTAGGCTCTAAATCAGATATTTATATAAATCTAGCAAATAATAACAATAAAAAATATGCAGAGCTGATATTTTGGCTCTATATCAGATATTTATATAAATCTAGCAGATATCCGGTGCATTTATTGACTACATGCTTCCCTCCACTCTCCAACCTTATCCAAATAATAACAATAATAAGTATTTAGTGCTGATATTTTGGCTCTAAATCAGATATTTATATAAATCTAGCAGATATCCGGTGCATTTATTGACTACATGCTTCCCTCCACTCTCCAACCTTATCCAAATAATAACAATAAGAAGTATTTAGTGCTGCTATCTTGGCGCTAAATCAGATATTTATATAAATCTAGCAAATTTGATGTACATTTATTTACTACTTGCACCCCTCCACTCTCCAATCTTATCCCCACCAAATAAAAACAATAATAAGTATTTAGTGCGGCTATCTAAGCTCTAAATCAGATATTTATATAAATCTAGCAAATAATAACAATAAAAAATATGCAGAGCTGATATTTTGGCTCTAAATCAGATATTTATATAAATCTAGCAGATATCCGGTGCATTTATTGACTACATGCTTCCCTCCACTCTCCAACCTTATCCAAATAATAACAATAAGAAGTATTTAGTGCTGCTATCTTGGTTCTAAATCGAATATTTATATAAATCCAGCAAATATGCGGTACATTTATTGACTACTTGCACCCCTCCACTCTCCAACCGTATCCCCGGCAAATAATAACAATAAGAAGTATTTAGTGCTGCTATCTTGGGATCTAAATCGGATATTTATTTACATCTAGCAAATATGCTGTACATTTATTTACTACTTGCACCCTTCCACTCCCCAACCTTATCCCCACCAAATAAAAACAATAAGAAGTATTTAGTGCGGCTATCTAGGCTCTAAATCAGATATTTATATAAATCTAGCAAATAATAACAATAAAAATATGCAGAGCTGATATTTTGGCTCTAAATCAGATATTTATATAAATCTAGCAGATATCCGGTGCATTTATTGACTACATGCTTCCCTCCACTCTCCAACCTTATCCAAATAATAACAATAAGAAGTATTTAGTGCTGCTATCTTGGTTCTAAATCGAATATTTATATAAATCTAGCAAATATGCGGTACATTTATTGACTACTTGCACCCCTCCACTCACCAACCGTATCCCCAAATAATAACAATAAGAAGTATTTAGTGCTGCTATCTTGGGATCTAAATCAGATATTTATTTACATCTAGCAAATATGCTGTACATTTATTGACTACTTGCACCCCTGCACTCACCATCTGTATCCCCGACAAATAATAACAATAAAAAAATCCGGTGCTGCTATCTTGGCGCTAAATCAGATATTTATATACCTCTAGCAGATTTCCGATACATTTATTGACTATATGCACCCCTCCACTCACTAACCTTATCCAAATAATAACAGTAAGAATTATTTAGTGCTGCTTTCTTGTCTCTAAATAATATATTTATATAAATCTGCGGTACATTTATTGACTACTTGCACCCCTCCACTATCCAACTTTATCCCCACCAAATAACAATAATAAGAAGTATTTTGTGCTGCTATCTTGGTTCTAAATAATATATTTATATAAATCTATCAAAAATGTTCTACATTTATTTACTACTTGCACCCCTCCACTCTCTAACCTTATCCCCAACAAATAACAACAATAAGAAGTATTTAGTGTTGCTATCTTGGCTCTAAATCAGATATTTATATAATCTAGCAAATAATAACAATAAGAAGTATTTAGTGCTGCTATCTTGGCTCTAAATCAGATATTTATATAAATCTAGCAGATATCCGGTGCATTTATTAATAATAACAATATGAAGTATTTAGTGCGGCTGTCTTGGCTCTAAATAATATATTTTTATAAATCTAGCAAATAATAACAATAAAAAGTACTTAGTGATGATATCTTGGCGCTAAATTAGATATTTATATAAATCTAGCAAATAATAACAATAAAAAGTATGCAGATCTGCTATCTTGGCTCTAAATCAGATATTTATATAAATCTATCAGATTTCCGGTGCATTTATTGACTACATGCTTCCCTTCACTCTCCAACCTTATCCAAATAATAACAATAAGAAGTATTTAGTGCTGCTATATTGGTTCTAAATCGAATATTTATATAATTCTAGCAATTATGCGGTACATTTATTGACTACTTGCACCCCTGCACTCACCAACTGTATCCCCGCCAAATAATAACAATACAAAAACCAGTACTGCTATTTTGGCGCTAAATCAGATATTTATATACATCTAGCAGATTTCCGGTACATTTATTGACTATATGCACCCCTCCACTCACTAACCTTATCCAAATAATAATAGTAAGAATTATTTAGTGCTGCTATCTTGTCTCTAAATAATATATTTATATAAATCTGTTCTACATTTATTGACTACTTGCACTCCTCCACTCCCCAACCTTAACCCCAACAAATAACAACAATAAGAAGTATTTAGTGCGGCTATCTAGGCTCTAAATCAGATATTTATATAAATCTAGCAAATAATAACAATAAAAATATGCAGAGCTGATATTTTGGCTCTAAATCAGATATTTATATAAATCTAGCAGATATCCGGTGCATTTATTGACTACATGCTTCCCTCCACTCTCCAACCTTATCCAAATAATAACAATAAGAAGTATTTAGTGCTGCTATCTTGGTTCTAAATCGAATATTTATATAAATCTAGCAAATATGCGGTACATTTATTGACTACTTGCACCCCTCCACTCACCAACCGTATCCCCAAATAATAACAATAAGAAGTATTTAGTGCTGCTATCTTGGGATCTAAATCAGATATTTATTTACATCTAGCAAATATGCTGTACATTTATTGACTACTTGCACCCCTGCACTCACCATCTGTATCCCCGACAAATAATAACAATAAAAAAATCCGGTGCTGCTATCTTGGCGCTAAATCAGATATTTATATACCTCTAGCAGATTTCCGATACATTTATTGACTATATGCACCCCTCCACTCACTAACCTTATCCAAATAATAACAGTAAGAATTATTTAGTGCTGCTTTCTTGTCTCTAAATAATATATTTATATAAATCTGCGGTACATTTATTGACTACTTGCACCCCTCCACTATCCAACTTTATCCCCACCAAATAACAATAATAAGAAGTATTTTGTGCTGCTATCTTGGTTCTAAATAATATATTTATATAAATCTATCAAAAATGTTCTACATTTATTTACTACTTGCACCCCTCCACTCTCTAACCTTATCCCCAACAAATAACAACAATAAGAAGTATTTAGTGTTGCTATCTTGGCTCTAAATCAGATATTTATATAATCTAGCAAATAATAACAATAAGAAGTATTTAGTGCTGCTATCTTGGCTCTAAATCAGATATTTATATAAATCTAGCAGATATCCGGTGCATTTATTAATAATAACAATATGAAGTATTTAGTGCGGCTATCTTGGCTCTAAATAATATATTTTTATAAATCTAGCAAATAATAACAATAAAAAGTACTTAGTGATGATATCTTGGCGCTAAATTAGATATTTATATAAATCTAGCAAATAATAACAATAAAAAGTATGCAGATCTGCTATCTTGGCTCTAAATCAGATATTTATATAAATCTATCAGATTTCCGGTGCATTTATTGACTACATGCTTCCCTTCACTCTCCAACCTTATCCAAATAATAACAATAAGAAGTATTTAGTGCTGCTATATTGGTTCTAAATCGAATATTTATATAATTCTAGCAATTATGCGGTACATTTATTGACTACTTGCACCCCTGCACTCACCAACTGTATCCCCGCCAAATAATAACAATACAAAAACCAGTACTGCTATTTTGGCGCTAAATCAGATATTTATATACATCTAGCAGATTTCCGGTACATTTATTGACTATATGCACCCCTCCACTCACTAACCTTATCCAAATAATAATAGTAAGAATTATTTAGTGCTGCTATCTTGTCTCTAAATAATATATTTATATAAATCTGTTCTACATTTATTGACTACTTGCACTCCTCCACTCCCCAACCTTAACCCCAACAAATAACAACAATAAAAAGTATTTAGTGCTACTATCTTGGCTCTAAATCAGATATTTATACAAATCTAGCAAATAATAACAATAAAAAGTATGCAGAGCTCCTATCTTGGCGCTAAGTCAGATATGTATATAAATCTAGCAGATTTCCGGTACATTTATTGAGTACATGCACCCCTCCACTCACTAACCTTTTCCAAATAATGACAATAAGAAGTATTTAGTGCTGCTATCTTGGCTCTAAATCGAATATTTATATAAATCTAGCAAATTTGATGTACATTTATTTACTACTTGCACCCCTCCACTCTCCAACCTTATCCCCACCAAATAAAAACAATAAGAATTATTTAGTGCGGCTATCTAGGCTCTAAATCAGACATTTATATAAATCTAGCAAATAATAACAATAAAAAATATGCAGAGCTGATATTTTGGCACTAAATCAGATATTTATATAAATCTAGCAGATATGCGGTACATTTATTGACTACTTGCACCCCTCCACTCACCAACCGTATCCCCAAATAATAACAATAAGAAGTATTTAGTGCTGCTATCTTGGGATCTAAATCAGATATTTATTTACATCTAGCAAATATGCTGTACATTTATTGACTACTTGCACCCCTGCACTCACCATCTGTATCCCCGACAAATAATAACAATAAAAAAATCCGGTGCTGCTATCTTGGCGCTAAATCAGATATTTATATACCTCTAGCAGATTTCCGATACATTTATTGACTATATGCACCCCTCCACTCACTAACCTTATCCAAATAATAACAGTAAGAATTATTTAGTGCTGCTTTCTTGTCTCTAAATAATATATTTATATAAATCTGCGGTACATTTATTGACTACTTGCACCCCTCCACTATCCAACTTTATCCCCACCCAATAACAATAATAAGAAGTATTTTGTGCTGCTATCTTGGTTCTAAATAATATATTTATATAAATCTATCAAAAATGCTCTACATTTATTTACTACTTGCACCCCTCCACTCTCTAACCTTACAAATAACAACAATAAGAAGTATTTAGTGTTGCTATCTTGGCTCTAAATCAGATATTTATATAATCTAGCAAATAATAACAATAAGAAGTATTTAGTGCTGCTATCTTGGCTCTAAGTACGATATTTATATAGATATGCGGTACATTTATTGACTACTTGCACCCCTGCACTCACCAACTGTATCCCCGCCAAATAATAACAATACAAAATTCAGTACTGCTATTTTGGCGCTACATCAGATATTTATATACATCTAGCAGATTTCCGGTACATGTATTGACTATATGCACCCCTCCACTCACTAACCTTATCCAAATAATAACAGTAAGAATTATTTAGTGCTGCTATCTTGGCTCTAAATAATATATTTATATAAATCTACGGTACATTTATTGACTACTTGGAACAATCCACTCTCCAACCATATCCCCAATAAATAGCAATAATAAGAAGTATTTAGTGCTGCTATATTTGCTCTAAATCAGATATTTATATAAATCTAGCAGATGTCCGGTACATTTATTTACTATATGCACCCCTTCACTCACTAACCTTATCCAAATAATAACAATAAGAAGTATTTAGTGCTGCTTTCTTGTCTCTAAATAATATATTTATATAAATCTGCGGTACATTTATTGACTACTTGCACCCCTCCACTATCCAACTTTATCCCCACCCAATAACAATAATAAGAAGTATTTTGTGCTGCTATCTTGGTTCTAAATAATATATTTATATAAATCTATCAAAAATGGTCTACATTTATTTACTACTTGCACCCCTCCACTCTCTAACCTTATCCCCAACAAATAACAACAATAAGAAGTATTTAGTGTTGCTATCTTGGCTCTAAATCAGATATTTATATAATCTAGCAAATAATAACAATAAGAAGTATTTAGTGCTGCTATCTTGGCTCTAAATCAGATATTTATTCCTTCCCTTCCCTTCACTCTCCAACCTTATCCAAATAATAACAATAAGAAGTATTTAGTGCTGCTATATTGGTTCTAAATCGAATATTTATATAATTCTAGCAATTATGCGGTACATTTATTGACTACTTGCACCCCTGCACTCACCAACTGTATCCCCGCCAAATAATAACAATACAAAATTCAGTACTGCTATCTTGGCGCTAAATCAGATATTTATACACTTCTAGCAGATTTCAGGTACATTTATTGACTATATGCACCCCTCCACTCACTAACCTTATCCAAATATAACAGTAATAAGCTCTAAATAATATATCTATATAAATCTGCGGTACATTTATTGACTACTTGCACCCCTCCACTCTCCAACCTTATCCCCACCAAATAACAACAGTAAGAATTATTTAGTGCTGCTATCTTGGCTCTAAGTACGATATTTATATAGATATGCGGTACATTTATTGACTACTTGCACCCCTGCACTCACCAACTGTATCCCCGCCAAATAATAACAATACAAAATTCAGTACTGCTATTTTGGCGCTACATCAGATATTTATATACATCTAGCAGATTTCCGGTACATGTATTGACTATATGCACCCCTCCACTCACTAACCTTATCCAAATAATAACAGTAAGAATTATTTAGTGCTGCTATCTTGGCTCTAAATAATATATTTATATAAATCTACGGTACATTTATTGACTACTTGGAACAATCCACTCTCCAACCATATCCCCAATAAATAGCAATAATAAGAAGTATTTAGTGCTGCTATATTTGCTCTAAATCAGATATTTATATAAATCTAGCAGATTTCCGGTACATTTATTTACTATATGCACCCCTTCACTCACTAACCTTATCCAAATAATAACAATAAGAAGTATTTAGTGCTGCTATCTTGGTTCTAAATCGAATATTTATATAAAACTAGCAATTATGCGGTACATTTATTGACTACTTGCACCCCTGCACTCACCAACTGTATCCCCGCCAAATAATAACAATACAAAATTCAGTACTGCTATTTTGGCGCTAAATCCGATATTTATATACATCTAGCAGATTTCCGGTACATTTATTGACTATATGCACCCCTCCACTCACTAACCTTATCCAAATAATAACAGTAAGAATTATTTAGTGCTGCTATCTTGTCTCTAAATAATATATTTATATAAATCTGTTCTATATTTATTGACTACTTGCACTCCTCCACTCCCCAACCTTAACCCCAACAAATAACAACAATAAAAAGTATTTAGTGCTACTATCTTGGCTCTAAATCAGATATGTATACAAATCTAGCAAATAATAACAATAAAAAGTATGCAGAGCTCCTATCTTGGCGCTAAGTCAGATATGTATATAAATCTAGCAGATTTCCGGTACATTTATTGACTACATGCACCCCTCCACTCACTAACCTTTTCCAAATAATGACAATAAGAAGTATTTAGTGCTGCTATCTTGGCTCTAAATCAGATATTTATATAAATCTAGCAAATTTGATGTACATTTATTTACTACTTGCACCCCTCCACTCTCCAACCTTATCCCCACCAAATAAAAACAATAAGAATTATTTAGTGCGGCTATCTAGGCTCTAAATCAGACATTTATATAAATCTATCAGATTTCCGGTGCATTTATTGACTACATGCTTCCCTTCACTCTCCAACCTTATCCAAATAATAACAATAAGAAGTATTTAGTGCTGCTATATTGGTTCTAAATCGAATATTTATATAATTCTAGCAATTATGCGGTACATTGATTGACTACTTGCACCCCTGCACTCACCAACTGTATCCCCGCCAAATAATAACAATACAAAATTCAGTACTGCTATCTTGGCGCTAAATCAGATATTTATACACATCTACCAGATTTCAGGTACATTTATTGACTATATGCACCCCTCCACTCACTAACCTTATCCAAATATAACAGTAATAAGCTCTAAATAATATATCTATATAAATCTGCGGTACATTTATTGACTACTTGCACCCCTCCACCCACCAACCTTATCCCCACCAAATAACAACAGTAAGAATTATTTAGTGCTGCTATCTTGGCTCTAAGTACTATATTTATTTAGATATGCGGTACATTTATTGACTACTTGCACCCCTGCACTCACCAACTGTATCCCCGCCAAATAATAACAATACAAAATTCAGTACTCCTATTTTGGCGCTACATCAGATATTTATATACATCTAGCAGATTTCCGGTACATGTATTGACTATATGCACCCCTCCACTCACTAACCTTATCCAAATAATAACAGTAAGAATTATTTAGTACTGCTATCTTGGCTCTAAATAATATATTTATATAAATCTAGGGTACATTTATTGACTACTTATAACAATCCACTCTCCAACCTTATCCCCAATAAATATCAATAATAAGAAGTATTTAGTGCTGCTATATTTGCTCTAAATCAGATATTTATATAAATCTAGCAGATTTCCGGTACATTTATTGACTATATGCACCCCTCCACTCACTAACCTTATCCAAATAATAACAATAATAAGTATTTAGTGCTGCTATCTTGGTTCTAAATCGAATATTTATATAAAACTAGCAATTATGCGGTACATTTATTGACTACTTACACCCCTGCACTCACCAACTGTATCCCCGCCAAATAATAACAATACAAAATTCAGTACTGCTATTTTGGCGCTAAATCAGATATTTATATACATCTAGCAGATTTCCGGTACATTTATTGACTATATGCACCCCTCCACTCACTAACCTTATCGAAATAATAACAGTAAGAATTATTTAGTGCTGCATTCTTGGCTCTAAATAATATATTTATATAAATCTGCGGTACATTTATTGACTACTTGAACCCCTCCACTCACCAACCTTATACCCAACAAATAACAACAATAAAAAGTGTTTAGTGCTACTATCTTGGCTCTAAATCAGATATTTATATATTATTGACTACTTGCACTTCTCCACTCTCCAACCTTCTCCAAATAATAACAGTAACTGCTGCTATATTTGCTCTAAATCAGATATTTATATAAATCTAGCAAATAATAACAATAAAAAGTATGCAGAGCTGCTATGTTGGCTCTAAATCAGATATTTATATAAATCTAGCAGATTTCCGGTGCATTTATTGACTACATGCTTCCCTCCACTCTCCAACCATATCCAAATAATAACAATAAGAAGTATCTTGGTTCTAAATCGAATATTTATATAAATCTAGCAAATATGCGGTACATTTATTGACTACTTGCACCCCTCCACTCACCAACCGTATCCCCGGCAAATAATAACAATAAGTATTTAGTGCTGCTATCTTGGGATCTAAATCAGATATTTATTTACATCTAGCAAATATGCTGTACATTTATTGACTACTTGCACCCCTGCACTCACCATCTGTATCCCCGACATATAGTAAGAATAAAAAAATCCGGTGCTGCTATCTTGACGCTAAATCAGATATTTATATACCTCTAACAGATTTCCGATACATTTATTGAATATATGTAACCCTCCACTCACTAACCTTATCCAAATAATAACAGTAAGAATTAGTTAGTGATGCTATCTTGACTCTAAATAATATATTTATATAAATCTGCGGTACATTTATTGACTACTTGAACCCCTCCACTCACCAACCTTATACCCAACAAATAACAACAATAAAATGTGTTTAGTGCTACTATCTTGGCTCTAAATCAGATATTTATATAAATCTAGCAAATAATAACAATAAAAAGTATGCAGTTTGCTATCTTGGCTCTAAATAATATATTTATATAAATCTGCGGTACATTTATTGACTACTTGCACCCCTCCACTTTCCAACCTTATCCAAATAATAACAATAGGCATTCAGAGCTGCTATCTTGGCTCTAAATCAAATATTTTTTTATATCTGGCAAATAGTCGGTACATTTATTGACTACTTGCACCTCTCCACTCTCCAACCTTATCCAAATAATAACAATAAGAAGTATTCAGAGCTGCTATCTTGGCTCTAAATCAGATATGTATTTACATCTAGCAAATATTCGGTACATTTATTGACTACTTGCACCTCTCCACTCTCCAACCTTATCCAAATAATAACAATAAGAAATATTCAGAGCTGCTATCTTGGCTCTAAATCAGATATGTATTTACATCTAGCAAATATTCGGTACATTTATTGACTACTTGCACTTCTTCACTATACAACTGTATCAAAAAAATAACAATAAGAAGTATTTAGTGCTGCTATCTTGGCACTAAATAATATATTTATATAAATCTATCAAAAATGCTCTACATTTATTTACTACTTGCACCCCTCCACTCTCTAAATTATCCCCACCAAATAACAACAATAAGAAGTATTTAGTGCTGCTATCTTGGCTCTAACTCAGATATTTATTTACATCTAGGAAAAATTCGGTACATTTATTGACTACATGCACCCCTCCACTCAATAACCTTATCCAAATAATAACAATAAGAAGAATTTAGTGCTGCTATCTTGGCTCTAAATCAGATAATTATTTACATCTAGCATATATGCGTTACATTTATTGACTACTTGTACCCCTCCAGTCACCAACCTTATCCCCGTCGAATAATAACAATAAAAAGTATTTAGTGATGCTATCTTGGCTCTAACTCAGATATTTATTTACATCTAGCAAATATTTGGTACATTTATTGACTACATGCACCCCACCACTCACCAACCTTATCCCCGTGGAATAATAACAATATGAAGTATTTAGTGCTGCTATCTTGGCTCTAAATAATATGTTTATATAAATCTACGGTCCCAACCTTATCCCCACCAAATAACAACAATAAGAAGTATTTAGTGCGGCTATCTAGGCTCTAAATCAGATATTTATATAAATCTAGCAAATAATAACAATAAAAAGTATGAAGAGCTGATATTTTGGCTCTAAATCAGATATTTATATAAATCTAGCAGATATCCGGTGCATTTATTGACTACACGCTTCCCTCCACTCTCCAACCTTATCCAAATAATAACAATAAGAAGTATTTAGTGCTGCTGTCTTGGTTCTAAATCGAATATTTATATACTACTTGCACCCCTGCACTCACCATCTGTATCCCCGACAAATAATAACTATAAAAAAAATCCGGTGCTGCTATTTTGGCGCTAAATCAGATATTTATATACCTCTAGCAGATTTCCGATACATTTCTTGACTATATGCACCCCACCACTCACTAACCTTATCCAAATAATAACAGTAATAATTATTTAGTGCTGCTATCTTGTCTCTAAATTTTATATAAATCTGCGGTACATTTATTGACTACTTGCACCCCTCCACTCTCCAACTTTATCCCCACCAAATAACAACAATAAAACATATTTAGTGCTACTATCTTGGCTCTAAATCAGATATTTATATAAATCTAGCAAATAATAACAGTAAAATGTATGAAGAGCTGCTATCTTGGCGCTAAATCAGATATTTATATAAATCTAGCAGTTTTCCGGTAAATTTACCAATTACCATTCCACTCACCAACCTTATCCAAATAATAACAATAAGAAGTATTCAGAGCTGCTATCTTGGCTCTAAATCAGATATGTATTTACATCTGGCAAATATTCGGTACATTTATTGACTACTTGCACCTCTCCACTATACAACTGTATCCAAAAAATAACAATAAGAAGTATTTAGTGCTGCTATCTTGGCTCTAAATAATATATTTATATAAATCTATCAAAAATGCTCTACATTTATTTACTACTTGCACCCCTCCACTCTATAACCTTATCCCCACCAAATAACAACAATAAGAAGTATTTAGTGCTGCTATCTTGGCTCTAACTCAGATATTTATTTACATCTAGGAAAAATTCGGTACATTTATTGACTACATGCACCCCTCCACTCACCAACCTTATCCCCGTCGAATAATACCAATAAGAAGTATTTAGTGCTGCTATCTTGGCTCTATATAATATGTTTATATAAATCTACAGTACATTTATTGACTACTTCCAACCCTCCACTCCCCAACCTTATCCCCAACAAATAACAATAATAAGAAGTATTTAGTGCTGCTATCTTGGCTCTAAATCAGATATTTATCTAAATCTAGCAAATAATAACAATAAAAAGTATGCTGTTTGCTATCTTGGCTCTAAATAATATATTTATATAAATCTGCGGTACATTTATTGACTACTTGCACCCCTCCACTTTCCAACCTTATCCAAATAATAACAATAAGAAGTATTTAGTGTTGCTATCTTGGCCCTAAATAATATATTTATATAAATCTAGCAAATATGTTCTACATTTATTTACTACTTGCACCCCTCCACTCTCCAACCTTATCCCTACCAAATAACAACAGTAATAAGTATTTAGTGCTGCTATCTTGTCTCTAAATCAGATATATAAATAAATCTATCAAATAATAACAATAAAAAGTATGCAGAGCTGCTATCTTGGCTATAAATCAGATATTTATATAAATCTAGCAGATAACCGGTGCATTTATTGACTACATGCACCCCTCCACTCAATAACGTTATCCAAATAATAACAATAAGATGAATTTATTGCTGCTATCTTGGCTCTAAATCAGATATTTTTTTAGATCTAGCAAATATGCGTTACATTTATTGACTACTTGCACCCCTCCACTCTCCAACCTTATCCAAATAATAACAGTAAGAATTATTTAGTGCTGCTATCTTCGCTCTAAGTAATATATTTATATAAATCTGTGGTACATTTTTTGACTACTTGCACGCCTCCACTCCCTAACCTTATCCCCACCAAATAACAACAATAAAAATTATTTAGTGCGACTATATTGGGTCTAAATCAGATATTTATATAAATCTATCAAATAATAACAATAAAAAGTATGCAGAGCTGCTATCTTGGCGCTAAGTCAGATATTTATATAAATCTAGCAGTTTTCCGGTAAATTTACCATTTGCCATTCCACTCACCAACCTTATTCAAATAATAACAATAAGAAGTATTCAGAGCTACTATCTTGGCTCTAAATCAGATATGTATTTACATTTAACAAATATTTGGTACATTTATTGACTACTTGCACCTCTCCTCTCTATGTCCTCTCTCTCCTCTGTCTCCTCTCTGATTCCGCTGTCTCCTGTCAATGTCCGTTCTCTCCTCTCTATGTCCTCTCCCTCCTCCGTCTCTTCTCTATCTCCTCTGTCTCCTATCTATGTCCTCTCTTTCCTCTGTCTCCTCTCTATGTCCTCTCTCTCCTCTGTCTCCTCTCAATCTCCTCGGTCTCCGCTCTATGTCCTCTCTCTCCTCTGTCTGCTCTCTCTCTCCTCTGTCTCCTCTCTATGTCCGCTCACTCTTTTGTCTCCTCTCTATCTCCTCTCTCTCCTCTCTAATTCCTCTGTCTCCTCTCAATGTCCTTTCTCTCCTTTCTATGTCCTCTCCCTCCTCCGTCTCTTCTCTATCTCCGCTGTCTCCACTCTATGTCCCCTCTTTCCTCTGTCTCCTCTCTATGTCCTCTCTTTCCTCTGTTTCCTCTGCATCTCCTCTGTCTCCTCTCTAGGTCCTCTCTCTCCTCTGTCTCCTCTCAATCTCCTCGGTCTCCGCTCTATGTCCTCTCTCTCCTCTGTCTCCTCTCTATGTCCTCTCCCTCCTCCGTCTCTTATCTATCTTCTCTGTCTCCTCTCTATGTCCTCTCTCTTCTCTCTATTTCCTCTGTCTCTCTCCTCTGTCTCGTCTCTATGTCCTCTCTCTCCTCTGTCTCCTCTCTATGTCCTCTCTCTCCTCTGTCTCCTCTCTATGTCCTCTCTCTCCTCTCTAATTCCACTGTCTCCTCACTATGTCTTCGCCCTCCTCCGTATCTTCTCTTCTCTCTCCTCTCTAAGTCTTCTCTTTCCTCTGTCTCCTCTGCATCTCCTCTGTCTCCTCTCTATGTCCTCTCCCTCCTCCGTCTCTTCTCTATTTTCTCTGTCACCTCTCTATGTCCTCTCTCTCCTCTCTCTTCTCTCTATTTCCTCTGTCTCCTCTCTATGTCCTCTCTCTCCTCTGTCTCCTCTCTATGTCCTCTCTCTCCTCTGTCTCCTCTCTAATTCCTCTGTCTCCTCACTATGTCTTCGCCCTCCTCCGTCTCTTCTCTATCTCCTCTGTCTCCTCTCTAAGTCCTCTCTTTCCTCTGTCTCCTCTGTCTCCTCTCTATGTTCTCTCACTCCCCCGTCTCCTGCCTATATCCTCTTTCTCCTCTCTCTCCTCTGTCTCTAATTCCTCTGTCTCCTCTCAATGTCCTTTCTCTCCTCTCTATGTCCTCTCCCTCCTCCGTCTCTTCTCTATCTCCTCTGTCTCCTCTCTATGTCCTCTCTCTCCTCTGTCTCCTCTCTAATTCCGCTGTCTCCTGTCAATGTCCTTGCTCTCCTCTCTATGTCCTCTCCCTCCTCCGTCTCTTCTCTATCTCCTCTGTCTCCTCTCTATGTCCTCTCTCTCCTCTGTCTCCTCTCTAATTCCGCTGTCTCCTGTCAATGTCCTTTCTCTCCTCTCTATGTCCTCTCCCTCCTCCGTCTCTTCTCTATCTCCTCTGTCTCCTCTCTATGTCCTCTCTTTCCTCTGTCTCCTCTCCATCTCCTCTGTTTTCTCTCTATGTCCTCTCACTCCTCTCTCTCCTCTGTCTCCTCTCTAATTCCTCTGTCTCCTCTCAATGTCCTTTCTCTCCTCTCTATGTCCTCTCCCTCCTCCGTCTCTTCTCTATCTCCTCTGTCTCCTCTCTATGTCCTCTCTTTCCTCTGTCTCATCTCTATGTCCTCTCTCTTCTCTGTCTCCTCTCTATCTCCTCTGGCTCATCTCTATGTCCTCTCTTTCCTCTGTGTCCTCTCTATGTTCTCTCTTTCCTCTGTCTCCTCTCCATCTCCTCTGTCTCCTCTCTATGTCCTCGCCCTCCTCCGTCTCTTCTCTATCTCCTCTGTCTCCTCTCCAAGTCCTCTGTCTCCTCTCTAATTCCGCTGTCTCCTGCCAATGTCCTTTCTCTCCTCTCTATGTCCTCTCCCTCCTCCGTCTCTTCTCTCTTTCCTCTGTCTCCTCTCTATGTCCTCTCTTTCCTCTGTCTCCTCTCTATGTCCTCTCTCTCCTCTGTCTTCTCTCTATGTCCTCTCACTCTTCTGTCTCCTCTCTATCTCCTCTCTCTCCTCTGTCTCCTCTCTAATTCCTCTGTCTCCTCTCAATGTCCTTTCTCTCCTCTCTATGTCCTCTCCCTCCTCCGTCTCTTCTCTATCTCCTCTGTCTCCTCTCTACGTCCTCTCTTTCCTCTGTCTCCTCTCTATGTCCTCTCTTTCCTCTGTTTCCTCTGCATCTCCTCTGTCTCCTCTCTAGGTCCTCTCTCTCCTCTGTCTCCTCTCAATCTCCTCGGTCTCCTCTCTATGTCCTCTCCCTCCTCCGTCTCTTATCTATCTTCTCTGTCTCCTCTCTATGTCCTCTCTCTTCTCTCTATTTCCTTTGTCTCCTCTCTATGTCCTCTCTCTCCTCTGTCTCCTCTCTATGTCCTCTCGCTTCTCTCTATTTCCTCTGTCTCCTCTCTATGTCCTCTCTCTCCTCTGTCTCCTCTCTATGTCCTCTCTCTCGTCTGTCTCCTCTCTAATTCCACTGTCTCCTCACTATGTCTTCGCCCTCCTCCGTCTCTTCTCTATCTCCTCTGTCTCCTCTCTATGTCCTCTCTTTCCTCTGTCTCCTCTCTATGTCCTCTCTCTTCTCTGTCTCCTGTCAATCTCCTCGGTCTCCGCTCTATGTCCTCTCTATCCTCTGTCTCCTCTCAATGTCCTTTCTCTCCTCTCTATGTCCTCTCCCTCCTCCGTCTCTTCTCTATCTCCTCTGTCTCCTCTCTATGTCCTCTCTTTCCTCTGTCTCCTCTCCATCTCCTCTGTCTCCTCTCTATGTCCTCGCCCTCCTCCGTCTCTTCGCTATCTCCTCTGTCTCCTCTCTATGTCTTCTCTCTCCTCTGTCTCCTCTCTAATTCCGCTGTCTCCTGTCAATGTCCTTTCTCTCCTCTCTATGTCCTCTCCCTCCTCCGTCTCTTCTCTCTTTCCTCTGTCTCCTCTCTATGCCCTCTCTTTCCTCTGTCTCCTCTCTATGTCCTCTCTTTCCTCTGTCTCCTCTGTATGTTCTCTCTCTTCTCTCTATTTCCTCTGTCTCCTCTCAATCTCCTCGGTCTCCGCTCTATGTGCTCTCTCTCCTCTGTCTCCTCTCTATGTCCTCTCTCTCCTCTGTCTCCTCTCTAATTCCACTGTCTCCTCACTATGTCTTCGCCCTCCTCCGTCTCTTCTCTATCTCCTCTGTCTCCTCTCTATGTCCTCTCTTTCCTCTGTCTCCTCTGTATGTTCTCTCTCTTCTCTCTATTTCCTCTGTCTCCTTTCTATCTCCTCTGTCTCCTCTCTATGTTCTCTCTCTCCTCTGTCTCCTCTCTATGTCCTCTCTCTCCTCTGTCTCCTCTCCATCTCCTCTGTCTCCTCTCTATGTCCTCTCCCTCCTCCGTCTCTTATCTATCTTCTCTGTCTCCTCTCTATGTCCTCTCTCTTCTCTCTATTTCCTCTGTCTCCTCTCTATGTCCTCTCTCTCCTCTGTCTCCTCTCTATGTCCTCTCTCTCCTCTGTCTCCTCTCTAATTCCACTGTCTCCTCACTATGTCTTTGCCCTCCTCCGTCTCTTCTCTATCTCCTCTGTCTCCTCTCTATGTCCTCTCTTTCCTCTGTCTCCTCTCTATGTCCTCTCTCTTCTCTGTCTCCTCTCTATCTCCTCTGGCTCCTCTCTATGTTCTCTCTTTCCTCTGTCTCCTCTCTATCTCCTCTGTCTCCTCTCTATGTTCTCTCTTTCCTCTGTCTCCTCTCCATCTCCTCTGTCTCCTCTCTATGTCCTCGCCCTCCTCCGTCTCTTCTCTATCTCCTCTGTCTCCTCTCTATGTCCTCTCTCTTCTCTGTCTCCTCTCTATGTCCTCTCCCTCCTCCGTCTCTTCTCTATCTCCTCTGTGTCCTCTCTATGTCCTCTCTTTCCTCTGTCTCCTCTCTATGTCCTCTCTTTCCTCTGCATCTCCTCTGTCTCCTCTCTATGTCCTCTCTCTCCTCTGTCTCCTCTCAATCTCCTCGGTCTCCGCTCTATGTCCTCTCTCTCCTCTGTCTCCTCTCTATGTCCTCTCACTCTTCTGTCTCCTCTCTATCTCCTCTCTCTCCTCTGTCTCCTCTCTAATTCCTCTGTCTCCTCTCAATGTCCTTTCTCTCCTCTCTATGTCCTCTCCCTCCTCCGTCTCTTCTCTATCTCCTCTGTCTCCTCTCTATGTCCTCTCTTTCCTCTGTCTCCTCTCATCTCCTCTGTCTCCTCTCTATGTCCTCTCTCTCCTCTGTCTCCTCTCAATCTCCTCGGTCTCCTCTCTATGTCCTCTCTCTCCTCTGTCTCCTCTCTATGTCCTCTCCCTCCTCCGTCTCTTATCTATCTTCTCTGTCTCCTCTCTATGTCCTCTCTCTTCTCTCTATTTCGTCTGTCTCCTCTCTATTTCCTCTCTCTCCTCTGTCTCCTCTCTATGTCCTCTCTCTCCTCCGTCTCCACTCTATGTCCTCTCTCTCCTCACTATGTCTTCGCCCTCCTCTGTCTCTTCTCTATCTCCTCTGTCTCCTCTCTAAGTCCTCTCTTTCCTCTGTCTCCTCTCTAATTCCTCTGTCTCCTCTCAATGTCCTTTCTCTCCTCTCTATGTCCTCTCCCTCCTCCGTCTCTTCTCTATCTCCTCTGTCTCCTCTCTATGTCCTCTCTTTCCTCTGTTTCCTCTCCATCTCCTCTGTCTCCTCTCTATGTCATCTCTCTCCTCTGTCTCCTCTCAATCTCCTCGGTCTCCTCTCTATGTCCTTTCTCTCCTCTCTATGTCCTCTCCCTCCTCCGTCTCTTCTCTATCTCCTCTGTCTCCTCTCTATGTCCTCTCTTTCCTCTGTCTCCTCTCTATGTCCTCTCTTTCCTCTGTTTCCTCTCCATCTCCTCTGTCTCCTCTCTATGTCCTCTCTCTCCTCTGTCTCCTCTCAATCTCCTCTGTCTCCTCTCTATGTCCTCTCTCTCCTCTGTCTCCTCTCTATGTCCTCTCCCTCCTCCGTCTCTTCTCTATCTTCTCTGTCTCCTCTCTATGTCCTCTCTCTTCTCTCTATTTTTTCTGTCTCCTCTCTATGTCCTCTCTCTCCTCTGTCTCCTCTCTATGTCCTCTCTCTCCTCTGTCTCCTCTCTATGTCCTCTCTCTCCTCTCTATGTCTTCTCCCTCCTCTGTCTCTTCTCTATCTCCTCTGTCTCCTCTCTATGTCCTCTCTTTCCTCTGTCTCCTCTCCATCTCCTCTGTCTTCTCTCTATGTTCTCTCACTCCCCCGTCTCCTCTCTATCTCCTCTGTCTCCTCTCTATGTCCTCTCTCTCCTCTGTCTCCTCTCTAATTCCTCTGTCTCCTCTCAATGTCCTTTCTCTCCTCTCTATGTCCTCTCCCTCCTCCGTCTCTTCTCTATCTCCTCTGTCTCCTCTCTATGTCCTCTCTTTCCTCTGTTTCCTCTCATCTCCTCTGTCTCCTCTCTATGTCCTCTCTCTCCTCTGTCTCCTCTCAGTCTCCTAGGTCTCCTCTCTATGTCTTCTCTCTCCTCTGTCTCCTCTCTATGTCCTCTCTCTCCTCTGTCTCCTCTCTATGTCCTCTCTCTCCTCTGTCTCCTCTCTATCTCCTCTGTCTCCTCTCTATGTCCTCTCTCTCCTCTGTCTCCTCTCTATCTCCTCTGTCTCCCTCTCTATGTCTCTCTCTCTCCTCTGTCTCCCTCTCTATCTCCTCTGTCTCCTCTCTATGTCTCTCTCCTCTGTCTCCTCTCTATGTCCTCTCCCTCCTCCGTCTCTTCTCTATCTCTCTGTCTCCTCTCTATGTCCTCTCTCTCTCTCTATTTCCTCTGTCTCCTCTCTATGTCCTCTCTCTCCTCTGTCTCCTCTCTATGTCCTCTCTCTCCTCTGTCTCCTCTCTATTTCCTCTGTCTCCTCTCTATGTCCTCGCTCTCCTCCGTCTCTTCTCTATCTCCTCTGTCTCCTCTCTATGTCCTCTCTTTCCTCTGTCTCCTCTCCATCTCCTCTGTCTCCTCTCTATGTTCTCTCTCTCCTCTGTCTCCTCTCTATGTCCTCTCTCTCCTCTGTCTCCTCTCTAATTCCTCTGTCTCCTCTCAATGTCCTTTCTCTCCCTCTCTATGTCCTCTCCCTCCTCCGTCTCTTCTCTATCTCCTCTGTCTCCTCTCTATGTCCTCTCTTTCCTCTGTTTCCTCTCCATCTCCTCTGTCTCCTCTCTATGTCCTCTCTCTCCTCTGTCTCCTCTCAATCTCCTCTGTCTCCTCTCTATGTCTTCTCTCTCCTCTGTCTCCTCTCTATGTCCTCTCTCTCCTCTGTCTCCTCTCTAATTCCTCTGTCTCCTCTCAATGTCCTTTCTCTCCTCTCTATGTCCTCTCCCTCCTCCGTCTCTTCTCTATCTTCTCTGTCTCCTCTCTATGTCCTCTCTCTCCTCTGTCTTCTCTCTATTTCCTCTGTCTCCTCTCTATGTCCTCTCTTTCCTCTGTCTCCTCTCCATCTCCTCTGTCTCCTCTCTATGTCCTCTCTCTTCTCTCTATTTCCTCTGTCTCCTCTCTATGTCCTCTCTCTCCTCTGTCTCCTCTGTATGTCCTCTCTCTCCTCTGTCTCCTCTCTATGTCCTCTCTCTCTCTAATTCCACTGTCTCCTCACTATGTCTTCGCCCTCCTCCGTCTCTTCTCTATCTCCTCTGTCTCCTCTCTAAGTCCTCTCTTTCCTCTGTCTCCTCTCCATCTCCTCTGTCTCCTCTCTATGTTCTCTCACTCCCCCGTCTCCTCTCTATATCCTCTGTCTCCTCTCTATGTCCTCTCTCTCCTCTGTCTCCTCTCAATGTCCTTTCTCTCCTCTCTATGTCCTCTCCCTCCTCCGTCTCTTCTCTATCTCCTCTGTCTCCTCTCTATGTCCTCTCTTTCCTCTGTCTCCTCTCTATCTCCTCTGTCTCTCTCTATGTCCTCTCTCTCTCTCTGTCTCTCTCTCTCTATCTCCTCTGTCTCCTCTCTATGTCCTCTCTCTCTCTCTGTCTCTCTCTCTCTGTCTCTGCTCTCTCTCCTCTGTCTCTCTCTCTATCTCCCTCTGTCTCCTCTCTATGTCCTCTCTTTCCTCTGTCTCCTCTCTAATTCCTCTGTCTCCTCTCAATGTCCTTTCTCTCCTCTCTATGTCCTCTCCCTCCTCCGTCTCTTCTCTATCTCCTCTGTCTCCTCTCTATGTCCTCTCTTTCCTCTGTCTCCCTCTCTATGTCCTCTCTTTCCTCTGTTTCCTCTCCATCTCCTCTGTCTCCTCTCTATGTCCTCTCTCTCCTCTGTCTCCTCTCAATCTCCTCGGTCTCCTCTCTATGTCCTCTCTCTCCTCTGTCTCCTCTCTATGTCCTCTCCCTCCTCCGTCTCTTCTCTATCTTCTCTGTCTCCTCTCTATGTCCTCTCTCTCCTCTGTCTCCTCTCTATGTCCTCTCTCTCTCTGTCTCCTCTCTATGTCCTCTCTCTCCTCTGTCTCCTCTCTATGTCCTCTGTCTCCTCTCTATGTCCTCTCCCTCCTCTGTCTCTTCTCTATCTCCTCTGTCTCCTCTCTATGTCCTCTCTTTCCTCTGTCTCCTCTCTATCTCCTCTGTCTCCTCTGTCTCCTCTCTATGTTCTCTCTCTCTATGTCCTCTCTCTCCTCTGTCTCCTCTCTAATTCCTCTGTCTCCTCTCAATGTCCTTTCTCTCCTCTCTATGTCCTCTCCCTCCTCCGTCTCTTCTCTATCTCCTCTGTCTCCTCTCTATGTCCTCTCTTTCCTCTGTTTCCTCTGCATCTCCTCTGTCTCCTCTCTATGTCCTCTCTCTCCTCTGTCTCCTCTCTATCTCCTCGGTCTCCTCTCTATGTCCTCTCTCTCCTCTGTCTCCTCTCTATGTCCTCTCACTCTTCTGTCTCCTCTCTATGTCCTCTCTCTCCTCTGTCTCCTCTCTAATTCCTCTGTCTCCTCTCAATGTCCTTTCTCTCCTCTCTATGTCCTCTCCCTCCTCCGTCTCTTCTCTATCTCCTCTGTCTCCTCTCTATGTCCTCTCTTTCCTCTGTCTCCTCTCTATGTCCTCTCTCTCCTCTGTTTCTCTCATCTCCTCTGTCTCCTCTCTATGTCCTCTCTCTCCTCTGTCTCCTCTCTATCTCCTCGGTCTCCTCTCTATGTCCTCTCTCTCCTCTGTCTCCTCTCTATGTCCTCTCCCTCCTCCGTCTCTTCTCTATCTCCTCTGTCTCCTCTCTATGTCCTCTCTCTTCTCTCTATTTCCTCTGTCTCCTCTCTATGTCCTCTCTCTCCTCTGTCTCCTCTCTATGTCCTCTCTCTCCTCTGTCTCCTCTCTATGTCCTCTCTCTCCTCTCTATGTCCTCGCCCTCCTCCGTCTCTTCTCTATCTCCTCTGTCTCCTCTCTATGTCCTCTCTTTCCTCTGTCTCCTCTCCATCTCCTCTGTCTCCTCTCTATGTCCTCTCACTCCTCTGTCTCCTCTCTATGTCCTCTCTCTCCTCTGTCTCCTCTCTAATTCCTCTGTCTCCTCTCAATGTCCTTTCTCTCCTCTCTATGTCCTCTCCCTCCTCCGTCTCTTCTCTATCTCCTCTGTCTCCTCTCTATGTCCTCTCTTTCCTCTGTTTCCTCTCCATCTCCTCTGTCTCCTCTCTATGTCCTCCCTCTCCTCTGTCTCCTCTCTATCTCCTCGGTCCCTCTCTATGTCTTCTCTCTCTCTCTGTCTCCTCTCTATGTCCTCTCTCTCCTCTGTCTCTTCTCTATCTCCTCTGTCTCCTCTCTATGTCCTCTCTTTCCTCTGTCTCCTCTCCATCTCCTCTGTCTCCTCTCTATGTTCTCTCACTCCCCCGTCTCCTCTCTATATCCTCTGTTTCTTCTGTCTCCTCTCTAATTCCTCTGTCTCCTCTCAATGTCCTTTCTCTCCTCTCTATGTCCTCTCCCTCCTCCGTCTCTTCTCTATCTTCTCTGTCTCCTCTCTATGTCCTCTCTCTCCTCTGTCTTCTCTCTATTTCCTCTGTCTCCTCTCTATGTCCTCGCTTTCCTCTGTCTCCTCTCCATCTCCTCTGTCTCCTCTCTATGTCCTCTCCCTCCTCCGTCTCATCTCTCTCTCCTCTGTCTCCTCTCTATGTCCTCTGTCTCCTGTCAATGTCCTTTCTCTCCTCTCTATGTCCTCTCCCTCCTCCGTCTCTTCTCTATCTCCTCTGTCTCCTCTCTATGTCCTCTCTCTCCTCTGTCTCCTCTCTATGTCCTCTCTTTCCTCTGTTTCCTCTGCATCTCCTCTGTCTCCTCTCTATGTCCTCTCTCTCCTCTGTCTCCTCTCAATCTCCTCGGTCTCCTCTCTATGTCCTCTCTCTCCTCTGTCTCCTCTCTATGTCCTCTCACTCTTCTGTCTCCTCTCTATCTCCTCTCTCTCCTCTGTCTCCTCTCTAATTCCTCTGTCTCCTCTCAATGTCCTTTCTCTCCTCTCTATGTCCTCTCCCTCCTCCGTCTCTTCTCTATCTCCTCTGTCTCCTCTCTATGTCCTCTCTTTCCTCTGTCTCCTCTCTATGTCCTCTCTTTCCTCTGTTTCCTCTGCATCTCCTCTGTCTCCTCTCTATGTCCTCTCTCTCCTCTGTCTCCTCTCAATCTCCTCGGTCTCCGCTCTATGTCCTCTCTCTCCTCTGTCTCCTCTCTATGTCCTCTCCCTCCTCCGTCTCTTATCTATCTCCTCTGTCTCCTCTCTATGTCCTCTCTCTTCTCTCTATTTCCTCTGTCTCCTCTCTATGTCCTCTCTCTCCTCTGTCTCCTCTCTATGTCCTCTCTCTCCTCTGTCTCCTCTCTATGTCCTCTCTCTCCTCACTATGTCTTCGCCCTCCTCCGTCTCTTCTCTATCTCCTCTGTCTCCTCTCTAAGTCCTCTGTTTCCTCTGTCTCCTCTCCATCTCCTCTGTCTCCTCTCAATGTTCTCTCACTCCCCCGTCTCCTCTCTATGTCCTCTCTCTCCTCTGTCTCCTCTCTAATTCCTCTGTCTCCTCTCAATGTCCTTTCTCTCCTCTCTATGTCCTCTCCCTCCTCCGTCTCTTCTCTATCTCCTCTGTCTCCTCTCTATGTCCTCTCTTTCCTCTGTTTCCTCTCCATCTCCTCTGTCTCCTCTCTATGTCATCCCTCTCCTCTGTCTCCTCTCAATCTCCTCGGTCTCCTCTCTATGTCTTCTCTCTCTTCTGTCTCCTCTCTATGTCATCTCTCTCCTCTGTCTCTTCTCTATCTCCTCTGTCTCCTCTCTAAGTCCTCTCTTTCCTCTGTCTCCTCTCCATCTCCTCTGTCTCCTCTCTATGTTCTCTCACTCCCCCGTCTCCTCTCTATATCCTCTGTTTCTTCTGTCTCCTCTCTATTCCTCTGTCTCCTCTCAATGTCCTTTCTCTCCTCTCTATGTCCTCTCCCTCCTCCGTCTCTTCTCTATCTTCTCTGTCTCCTCTCTATGTCCTCTCTCTCTTCTGTCTTCTCTCTATTTCCTCTGTCTCCTCTCTATGTCCTCGCTTTCCTCTGTCTCCTCTCCATCTCCTCTGTCTCCTCTCTATGTCCTCTCTCTTCTCTCTATTTCCTCTGTCTTCTCTCTATGTCCTCTCTCTCCTCTGTCTCCTCTGTATGTCCTCCCTCTCATCTGTCTCCTCTCTATCTCCTCTCTCTCCTCTGTCTCCTCTCTAATTCCTCTGTCTCCTCTCAATGTCCTTTCTCTCCTCTCTATGTCCTCTCCCTCCTCCGTCTCTTCTCTATCTCCTCTGTGTCCTCTCTATGTCCTCTCTCTCCTCTGTCTCCTCTCTATGTCCTCTCTTTCCTCTGCATCTCCTCTGTCTCCTCTCTATGTCCTCTCCCTCCTCTGTCTCCTCTCAATCTCCTCGGTCTCCTCTCTATGTCCTCTCTCCCCTCTGTCTCCTCTCTATGTCTTCTCCCTCCTCCGTCTCTTATCTATCTTCTCTGTCTCCTCTCTATGTCCTCTGTAGAGATTATGTCCTCGCCTTATAGTCAAGTAATCCAATGTTCAATTCGGTTTCTTATTGTTCTTTATTACTTTATTAATTTTGCTGGAGCAACTGTAGTTGCTGCTCCAAGCTCTCAGGAGGTTCTTATTTTATCAATATGACTTAGGAGCTAAAGAGGTCTAAGTCTCGCGGCTGCGCTGCCAACAGCAGCAGCGGAGAGACGTTTATATATTCTTAAGTATATAGCTATGTATATCTTATATGTTATATGTTTATAATTATGCTCTCTTAAGCTGGAGCGCTAGGGTACATGCATATACTTGAGTTCGGTTAAGCGGTCTGCGCGTGCAACAGAATGCTGACACTAGCACTTTCTGTGAGCAAACCGATCGACTCATGTTTCGGTCACTTAGGTTTATGACCGGGACTTTGTTTATGTAAACACTGCAACAAAGTGCTACAGTGTGTTCAGTAAGTAAGTACTCTTGGTACAGTGGGTACTCGATATATGCATACTACATCTCCCTCCTTTTGAAAAATAACGTAATATTATGAAGTTATTTTATTAATATATTTTACTTAAAAAAATTATTTTTTTTTTTTAATTAACAAAGAAAAACTTAAAAATATTTTTTTTTTTTTCATACATATATATATACATATATAGTTGCAAAGAAAATGGAATTACGAATAATATTCGTAAGTAAAGAAGAAGTGTTTCTATCTAAGCATGGCCATACTAAACACAACTATGTAATAAACATTTTTAATCTATCCTTATGAACTGTTTGTTTTTTGTTTTTATTATTCATTATTATTATGTTATTTCTATCTCCTATTTCCGTTACTTCATACGGACCAGTATATTTATAATCTAACTTATGACCTGTTTCATTTTTTAATAAGATTTTATCACCTACTGATATATCTATGTTGTTTATTTTCTGATCATATAGTATCTTATTATTTTTCTTATTTTCTTCTATCATTATTCTAGCTCTTTTGTATGCTACTTCTAATCTATATTTACTTTCCCTAGCATAGTCATCTATATTATAAATGGGTTCTATGTTATCTATACTATTAAATTGTTTTGGTAAATTATTTGTTTTACCAAATACTAGCTCATATGGACAATAATTATGTGCCATTGAGGGGGTCGTGTTGAAACAAAATACGAAATATTGAAGCCACACGTCCCAATCAGTTTTATCAACCGATATATATGAGCGTATGTATTCATTGAAAGTTCTATGACTTCGCTCTACTGTTCCGACTGTCTGGTGGTGGTGTGCCGTAGATGTTATATTTTCAATTTTTAGGTATTTACACAAGTCGTTTATAATTGAATTCTTATACTCCGTACCCAGGTCCGTAATGAACGTCTTCATTGGACCGTACTTCAGAATAAATGATTCAAAAATTGCCTTAGCGACAGTGTTCGCGTTCTTATTTGGAACTGGTATGGCAACCAAATATTTAGTTAAGTCACATATTAAAGTGACTGCATATTCATTGCCATTTTCTGATTTTGGTAGTGGACCAATAGTGTCCACTATCACTCTGTCGAAAGCATTTATAGGCGTATCAGTTATTATTAATGGGGTCTTATTGTGCTTAGTTATTTTAGCTTTTTGGCATTTCTGACACTTTCGTATGTACTCAGTAATATCTCGAGTCATACCCTTCCAAAAATAATGTCTTTTGACCTTGGCCAAGGTTTTTGCAATGCCTATATGACCTCCTTGTATTGGATCGTCATGGAATTTAGACAGTATAGCTTCTTTTTCATCTTGTTTTTCTATAAGGGTCACCGGGTTGAGTAGCGCTACTCTTAATGTATTCAATATCTTATTGCCCATTTGTTTGAAACTATCTATTGAAACATGTTCAAAGATGTTTTCCCACGGTGCCATTTTGAGTTGGCTGATTTTGTTTATACCGGCTTGCATTTCAAGCCTTTGGAAAAATTGACCTAAGTCTAGGATTCCATTGGTATATAAATCGCCAACATCATATCTTGCAGTAACTTTTCTACCATGTTTAAATAAACATAGCATATTTTTTACATGCAAGGTCACTACTTTACGTACTTCGTCATTGTTTATGACTTCATATACGTTGGGCTTAGAAGCTTTCTCTTTAGATTGCGTAGGCAATTCTATTTCTTTGTTTTCCGCGCGGATTTTCTGTCTATTTTGATATCTAGTAGTGACTTTCATTATATTTCCTGTAATGTTTTGTAGATCTTTGATGGTTATTCTTGACAACGCATCAGCTACATGATTGTCTTTTCCCCTCAAATATTCAACTGTGAAATCATACTCTTCTAACTCTAGCCTCACACGTGTCAGTTTAGAACTCGGATTGATCATTGAAAATAGATATATTAATGGTCTGTGATCTGTTTTGATTGTAAAGTGTTTTCCATAAATGTATGGTCGAAAATGTAATATTGCCCAGTGAATTGCAGCTAATTCCTGCTCAGTTGTACACTTATTGCTTTCTCCCTTAGTGAAAGCTCTTGATGCATATGCAATGGGAAGTTGGAGTCCGTTATGGTTTTGAGTTAAAACCGCTCCACACGCTTGCTTACTTGCATCAGTAATTATACAAAATTCTTTGCTGAAATCGGGATATTGTAGCAAAGTAGGCTCCATGAGTTTTGTTTTTAAATATTGGAATGCGTTTTGGCATTCATCTGTCCATTCAAAAGGAACATTCTTTTTACATAATCTTGTTATGTGCCGTGAATATTCGGCGAAATTTTTTATGAAACGTCTATAATAATTGCAAAATGCTACGAAACGTCTAGCGCTGTCCGCATTGTGCGGCGCAGGGTAATTCATAATGACGTCATATTTCTTGTCGTCTGGAAGTATTCCCTTATCTGTGCATTTATGACCGAGAAAAGTCACCTCATGCATAAAAAATGAACATTTTTCTGGATGTAACTTTAGATTGTATTTCCTACATTTCTCAAAAACGTCTGTTAAGTTTTTAAGCATATGTTTTTCGGAACAACCTATGACTATTAAGTCATCCATATAGAGAAATGCTTGTGAAGGTTCTAACCCAGAGAATGCTACAGTCATCATTCTCTGAAATGAATTAGGCGCTATTTTTAATCCGAAAGGTAATCGCGTGAAGCGATACGAGCCATTGCTCGTTGAAAATGACGTTATATCTCTTGAACTTTTTTCGAGTTCAATTTGATGAAATCCTGACATTAAGTCAAGGCATGAAAAATACTTTGCTCGTCCCAGTTGATCCAAAATATCGTCAATTCTTGGGAGCGGAAATTTATCGGACAGTAATTTTTTATTAATTTGACGATAGTCAATCACTAATCGCCATTTCTTTTGTTCTGAACCTGGAGATGGTTTTTTAGGGACAAGTAATAATGGGCTATTATATTCAGATACAGATGGTTCAACAATCGTCGGTGACCAATTTTCCGACTTGTTTCTGTATTTCGTTCACCTGACTGTGTGGGCTTCTGTAATTTTTTATATATACTGGCTCATCATCAATCTCAGTTTTTGTTTATAAAAATTATTTGTGCTTATTGGTTCGGTTTCCAATCCGAATATATCATTATATTGGGTGCATAAGCTTGAAAGCTGTGATTTAAATTGTGGTGGAAAGTTTTTTGAAAGTTGATGTAATACAGATTTTTCTCTATCTTCTAGATTTGTTTTGACTACTTCGTAGTTCGAAAGTGATTCATATGTTAAATTATTTGTACTGACTACTTGATCTTTATTTGTTGTATTAAGTAGTCTTATGAAAGCGTTATTAGATGTTGCTATGGTACTTGCTATGTAAATTCCATGCTTAATTTCTTGATTTGGAATCAATACACTGTCTTCTTTTGAATTTAGTTGAATTTGTCTAACAACTTGTGATCTTGCTAGCAGAAGTATTGAGTTGTTGCCAGAACTGTATGTTATTGGAACATAAATTGGAAATTTTAAGTTATTAGGTCTAATTATAAGCCAGTCTTCAGATGGCTTGAAGTCCAATTGACAGTTGTATTTTTTAATAAAATCGATTCCCAATATGCCATCACAAGGAATAGCGAATTGTAAATCCACGATATGAAAATCGTGTTGAATTATGTACCTAGTTGTCTGTATCTCGATAGAAGTTAACCCTTTGGATTTGGTTACCTCTTGACTTATTCCTTTTATGTCTATAATATAATTATGTTTTATGTCATGAAAGACATCCGAATTTTCTTTAACTATTGAAATGTCTGCACCTGTGTCCACTAAAAAGACAAGTTCCTTTCCTGTAGCCACATGGTTGAATGATACAAATATGTTCTGACTGAGATTAATGGTATGAACCGTTGCACTCTCTATTGTCGAGCATCCGAGGGGATTTGCGAGTTTTCCGATGCATTATTGGTTACTCGGACGTTACTTGGGTTATTATAGTTGTGGCCTCGATTCGAGTTACCACGGCCTCTTGAGTTTCCTCTATATTGGCCTCTTCCATTATTGTATTGGGTACTGTTGTTGTGGTAATTATTATTACGACCACGAAAGTTACCGCTATAATTTCCACGTCCACGATTTCCGCCGCGCTGCGGATAATTTTTGTAATATAGGACAGTATTTGGCTGTCCGGTTGCCTCCGTGCAACTATTTACAAACTTTGATACGGCATCATTCATAGTACTGAAAGTACCAGCTTGCATGATAAGTTTTACCTTATCGATTGTGCAATTTATAGTCATTGCTTTGACTGCATGCTGAGTGGAATAACTTCTGGCTAACTCTAGGGGTAATCCGTCTGTTATATATGCACCTTCTAAAGCTTTTGTCATCTGCTCAACCTCTAGTGTGTACTGGTTAGCAGTTTTATTGCGCTGCTGTAGGTTCATCAGTTTTGCTGACAATACCTCAACAGTTTCGCCTTTGACGTTGCTTTTTAATTTAGAAATGACTTCAGTTATTGTTGTTTCATTTCCGATTAGATTTCTGGCGACACCTTTTAGCTTTGTTTTTATTATAGAAACTGCCAATTGTTCATGTTCGCCTTTTATCGATTCTACTATTTGTAATGCATCAATAAAACTTGTTAAGTTTTCAGCCTTACCATCGAAGACTGGTATAAGCTTGGATGCTGTATTGATAAAATCAATATTAGATTGCGCCATTGTGATATTGTTGCTAAATTTATTCTCTATTATGCTTGAACCAGCATCAGAATCTGTAAAATCATCCAGATCCGACACTAAAGCAGCTGGAATAGTTAGATTATTTAAGTCCTGCTCTTCTATCTTAGGGTTTGTATATTCAGGCTCTTCTGACTCTATTGGGTCAATGTCAGTTTGTTCTGTCGATTCCGGTTCATCACCAGTTTCGACTGTTACAGAAGTGTTAAGTATGGTAGGTACTGATACATCTAAATTAAACTTTTGTTTAATTGATATTAAATTAGATCGTAGTCTGATCAAAAATTTTGATACTTGGGACCAATGATCTTGATTCAATTTTTCCCTCTGGCCATGTATCAGTATACGTGCTTCATTAAAGCATTTTACTAGAATTTCCACATGTTTCCCAATAGTATTTTTTTGAATTGGTCTGTTTTGTGTAAGTGACTTATATGATTTATCAAAGTCAATTTTTATGTTATTTATTTCTTTATATAACTCATGCCATTCCATTATATTATGGATATGAATTATCTCTTAAAGATCATCATCACTATTCTTCTACCTAGTATTGGGTGATCGTCTATTACTGATCTAAGGTTTTAGTTTGTAACTTTTTCTGAATTGCTGAACTCTTTCTTCAAAATAGGGGTCCCTATCATATGTTTCCCTAATTGCCTTCAGTGCAACCATACATATTTATAGTACATATAGATATATTTTTATTTGTAATTAAAAAAAATTTTTTTTTTTTTTTTATTCTTAAATTTACATTGTTAATTAAAATTTTTTTTTTTATGAATGTTGTTTTTTTTTTTTTTATCAATGTTGTTTGTGCTCCTTTTTTTTTTTTTTTAAATTAAATTTTGTCCAGCTCATTTGCCTGGCTCATATATTTCTTTTTTAGACATTTATTGTGTAACTTATATATTTTGTAAAAACAATTTGCGCACATTATAACAACAATTATTATTAACAGTGTGTGTACTAATTCTAAGTCAATACTATTTGACTGTACTTTATTAATGACATTAGCAGTGGAGTCCACTGACTTGACATCTACTATTGCCATTTTGGGTGTATATATATTTAAATTATAATTATAACTATTTGTTGTACCCTCAGAAAATTTACTTATTGCATTACTTTGCATACGTTTACAGGTTTTCTACCTAATTTTTGCATGGTTTTCAGGCCACACGCTAATCGGGCAACTTTAATGTCGCTCAATTT